>BJCM01061709.1:0-33791 GCA_018326385.1 Flaveria bidentis
TTTTAAATTTTTTTCTTAATTAGAAATGACATTAATATATAGATCTCTTTTTTAATTTATTAAGTTTAAAAAAATCTTAAGTAATATTATTAGTAACTAAAGTAATTATTTAATAGGAGAAAAATATTAAATTTTTTTGATAAGTATGATTATGGTATTAACACGTGTTATCTCACTATACCTTTTTATTAAGATAAGAAAATAACGCACAAATTATGTTCGGGTATGAATGAAAAAAATGCACAAAGTCAGGTCTATAACTAGAAGGAAAAAACAATAATCATTAAGGAAAACACAAAATAATTAGAGTTTATTTTGGAAAAACTATAATATTTCATAGAAGGATACTACAAAGCATATTGGTGGGTTGGTTATGGATAGTGCTATGTAAATTTGTTGAATCCCTTTCACCTGTGCAGTTGACCTAATTCACCAAAGGTCAAAAGGTGATGCAATAAAGTATTGTAAAATTGTGCATTCTTCTACTCTGTTTTATTAACTATATATATACAAAATTTATAAAAAAGTTCAGTTATGCTTAATTAAATTATATATATAAACCTTGATTAACATGGGATGTGAATCTTGGAAATGTACAGGTCCCTTATCAAATTTGTATAGTGTAAACTGTAACTTGATTATTCTTTAATATTTTTTGAAGTATAACCTAAAATAATATGCAATAAATATTTCTATAGCTGCTAATCAAAAAATATAATAATAATAATAATAATAATAATATTATTATTATTATTATTATTATTATTATTATTATTATTAAAATAATTCACAATTATTAAACGTTATTAAAGCTTGGAATGCTATTGTATCTGAAAAACTAATTTTTTAATTAACATATTGAGACTTATATAATTAATATTTATTCTTTTAGCTAAAAGATAAACGAAGGTAGATGTAATACTTGGAAAAAGGTTAAAACCAATAACTTTCGTATATTACTTAAATATATCTGTAGTTTTCCTTAAATTATGAATATATTAAATTAATTTGATTATAAAACCATATTATCGATCTTTAGATTAAGTAAAGTTCACTTTAAGACATGGTACGCATATGTTTTATAAGGTGGTTCACATGTTTCTTGATCTATTTTCCACTTAACCAAAAACTTAGCACATTCTTATTTTTTTATTTTTATTAACGGCCAACGAATAATTTTTAAATTCGGTCACCCGGGTAAACCCGATGGCGAAAGACCACCCACGCCCGCGAACACAGAAAACGCTGGTGATCCGGCTCGCCCACCATTTCTAGAAAAACCCACCACCTAAAGGCTCACTATAGTAAAACCTCAAATCCTTGACTTCCAATTTAAAAAATCATAGAATGTCTCGTCCACTTTGGAGTTTCTCATTAATCCTTTGAAAAACTAATGTAATTTAATCCACTTATCGTACTTCATTTATTTTGACACCATCTAGAAATTACGTGGTTGGTGAAATATGAATTGATGCAATAGTTAACATTTTCAAAAGCCGCTTCAACCAACCTCTTAGTTTAATACTAATTACATATTTTAATAAAACAAACACACTAATGCTCCTATATATAAGTCAACCCTTTCCATCTGCCTCAAACACATAATAACTCTTTGTACGTCCTCTCTCAACTAATCAAACGCCTATTGTAACTTGTACGTGCTGAAACACAATGGGCTCGTGTGGAACCTTTGCGGTCAGTGTGAAGAAGCGAGACACCATCGCGGCTGCACTGCCCGTGCAGGACCATTGGCTACCAATGTCTAACCTCGACCTACTGCTTCCGCCGTTGGATGTTGGTGTATTCTTCTGCTACAAGAGTTGTTTATCGGACCATGAGAGCGTGAACATGGTCAAGAGATCACTTGCTGAGGCGCTCGCGCCATTTTATCCGCTCGCTGGAGAAATTGTGCAAAACAGTCTTGGTGAACCCGAGTTGCTTTGTAATAACCGGGGTGTTGATTTTGTTCATGCACAGGTTGATATGGAGCTTAGGAACATTGATTTTTACCATCCTGATGAATCGGTTGAGAGAAAACTTGTTCCGGTTAAGAAACAAGGTGTTCTTGCTGTTCAGGTACGTGACTATAGGTTGTGCTAAACGTACAATTCTTTATTCTAACTTCTTTTGTCTCTTTTTTAATTTGTTACGACAGTAATATTTGTAAAAAAAATTTAACTCTATAGAGGTGTGATGAAAATCATAAAAGGGACACGTTTAACCAACCAGAATATAACTATGTTTTATGTGAAAATAAAGAAATCTTTCTAAGCTCATATCGCTTTCTTCCTTTACCTATTATCTTTATAAAACACTTTGGAAAGCACACTCAACATATTGAATTTTTGTTTTTGATTGATAACGAAAATGATATTCAAATAAAATAACGCTGCTACAAAATCGACTATTATTTGCGTCATAAGCCTGTTAAAAGATTTAATAAATTCGTTATGTTAGTGTTCGCTAAACTCGTTTCTCTAATATTTGTTTTTTTAATGGTTCTAGTATAATCCTACTCTATTTTTCAACTTATTTTTTATTCACACCTTACGTGAACCTAAATCCAACACCACTTGATCAAGTGAAATACATACATCTTTACGACTAGATTACTAGTTGTTCTGTAACAGTTAAACCACGGGCCGGTCACATATATAACATAACTTCTTCTAATTTTAATATTTTTTTCACAAACGGCACAAGGTAAAATATATTAGGCCATCAGCATAATGTTTAATAATAGGATAACATGCAAATTAAAGACGAAACTTTATAAACTAATAAAAAATTATGATCGCTTTGTTAAGTGTTGGGGACCAAAGCCACTTTGTTAAAACCTCTTTTGTTAATTAGTTATGTTTCGTCAACTGTTAACGACACTTTAGACGACAAATAAAAGCTATATTTTCATTTATTAATTTTGAAAAATAATATAACATGCATGGGAGAGGTCAAAAATAGAGCATGACATGCATGCATTTATAAAAAATATTCCAAAATATAGTAAAGACATATATATGTATATATACACACATGACATCTTTTAAAATCACATATATATTAAAAACTATAAATATCGTAATCATTCATTTTAGATGGTAAAAGTGGAATTGGTGTGTAGATTGTAATTGTAACTAACGTTACGAAAATGAAATTTATATAGAAAATTACCCAGAAAAGCTATGACATCTCTGGGTTAAGACATGAATAAATTAAAGAATCAATTTCAAAAGTCTAAACCAACTTAATTTTTCTTTTAGAAACCAATTTTATGAACTGTATATAAAAAATAACCTTCGGTCAATTAAACATAACTTCTAAGATTATTTTTTACTAACGGCATCAGCAAGATGCTTAATTAAAAATGTTTAAAAGATTTAGTCAGGTTTATTTGACTTCATCTATTAATAATCCAAAAGACCAAGTTCTAGTTTTGTTTAATGATGAAGTCAAAAACAAAAACAAAAAAGAAATTTATGACTGCCTATAAATTACACTGACAATTGTACATCTCATAACACATGAAAAAGACTAGGATAATATCTATTTAATTAATGGAAGAACTCAATATATTTTTTTGTTTTTTCTCAAATGTTAACAACTAGATTGTAACTCGCATTAGGTGACGCAGACGTGAAGAGACCAAAATTTTTGTTGTAATTATAGTTGTGAATCGATGTTGTATATTTTGAAGCTCGAAATAACAAAGATAATGAAAAAGGAAACCGTTAAAAGGGGAAGTAAAAAATATCAAGAGAGGAAAAAAAACAATAAAACCTAGATACAACTGGATGAAGACTGCTTGCCTTACAACTACGGTAGATTGGAAACATTTTTGTTATGTATTCTTATCTACTTTATTTATTAATACAATTAGAATATGGGTAAAGAAAAGGAAAAAAAAAGAACATATAGAGAGGGGCAAAATTTGATTTTACCACTAATCTAGAGCCTTAACTTTTGTTTAGTTATGTCCCCTTCTACTTATAAAGGCAACTAAAAAGTGGGTAAAAAGCAAAAAATAATATTAATAATAAAAATATCTATTCACTACATGCCATGTGGCACTGGCACGCAAAACAGTAACCAATAGGGATTAACAACTGTACACCTTCTTTTTTTTAACTTCCACTTTCATTTTTGAGTGGTCGTCTTGTCGGAGACCCATCACCCTTCAATGTCTTACTACTACAAGTTTTTTTTTTTAACATTGTATATAGTTAACTACAATTATATACCGTGTTTTTATAGTTAGATGTAACATTTGAAATTTTGATGATAGAAATGAGGTGTCATGAACAGAGGTTGTCATGCATTCGCAGCGTTCCCTACAATTTTAAAGTAGAACTATCATACTGTGTAAATATGAAATATAGGACAGTTATATAATTAAATAATGGTCTCCTTTTCACTAATATTTTAAAAGCACGATACACAGGTGGTTAATTATGTGATTTTCGTAAGGCTTTTACTTAAAATTTATCCTTATTAATTAAATATATGTGTACAACAGTGAAACATACAAAAATGCATTGATTTATGATTTTATGATATCCAAGTATACTTAAGGGGTCATTTTCAAGGGTCATAGCGTGTGTGACATATAGGTATAAGATAAATGCTTAAATGTAATAAAAACATACAAATACTACATGCACAAATAGTTTATATGATTTTATTATATATGTAGACACGTATAAAGTATATAATATGATATAAAGGTTTGAATAGAAGAATTAAGGTAACATGTAACCGTTTAAATTTGATCTCTAACTATTTATCTTTACTTATCGATCCTAAGTAGGTCACCGAGCTGAGCTGTGGAGGTTTGGTTATTGGATGCACATTTGATCATCGAGTAGCGGATGCGTACTCGATAAACACTTTCTTGACAGCGTGGGCTGAAATCGCTCAATCAAAACCAATGTCTAGTCTTCCATCTTTCAGGCGTTCCATGCTCAACCCTAGACGCCCACCCGTCGCGAACAACATCTACAACAAGCTATTTTTACCTTTATCCTCCCTCCCTCCCCCGCGATCCTTCTTACCCGCAAATCCCCTCGTAAGCCGAATATACTACATGGAAGCCAAAGATATAAGTCACATTCAATCAATAACAAGCTTTAATAGGAACCCGAAAAGAAGCAAACTTGTGTCATTTACTGCTTTTTTGTGGAAGATTATTGCGGACTGTGAAGATGGGCTCCAAACGTGCAAAATGGGCGTTGTCGTTGATGGGAGAGAGAGGCTGGAAAATAAGGTCAATTTCGATAAACTTTCGTTGTCAACGACAATGCCGTTTTCTATGCAAAACTACTTTGGAAATGTACTTACTATACCTTACGGTGAGGCGAATCCGAGTGAGCTTAAGGACATGCCACTCGGTCAAGTAGCCGAGATGGTCCACGAGTTCATGCGTCCTGCATTGACCGAGGAACATTTTAGGGGTCTCATTGATTGGGTCGAGTTGCACCGACCCGAGGCAGCAGTTGCAAAGATATATGTCAAAATGGATCAAAATGATGGTGAGGCGATAGTGGTGTCTTCGGGGCAGCGGTTTCCGGTGGAGAGTATCGACTTCGGATGGGGTAACCCGGATTTCGGGTCGTATCACTTCCCGTGGGGCGGGCAAACCGGATATGTAATGCCCATGCCGAGCGCCACGAAGAACGGGGATTGGATTGTTTATATGCATCTTCTTGAAAAGCATTTGGACTTGATCGAGACCAAGGGAAAGAATGTGTTTAAACCACTAACTCCATCATACCTAAACTTCTAATGGCCATAGAGTCATATATATTATTTTAACAAGCCATTGTAATACTTTTATGTTTGTGTGCATCCAATGTATCTTTTTAGTGAAACAAAATATGTGTATAATCAAGTATCAATGTTATCATTCCATATGGAATCATCTAAGGTTTGTGATTAGCGATCCTTAGTTATTTGACCATTTAATGGGATTTTCTTGAATTTTCTTTATGGAAGAGGTTGTGGGTGAGTTCAAAATAATGAAACTAACAAGTAAATAGTGTATATGATTCTAACGATTAGAATTTTTTATTATCATGTTCTGTCTTTAAATTGTATTATTATTGCATTTATTTGTGCTATATTTTAACAATGAAGTTATAGTCAATAGTGTCATAGTGTAGTGGAGAAAGGACTAGCTAATCTTGTAAAGTGAAATAGTCATTAATTGATTTGAGAAAAACATATTCTGTCTAGTTTTTTTTCTTCTCTATAACCGATCCTTAATGTTTTTTTTGTATTTCTAGGTTCTAGTTTTCATCCCTATACATAGAAATGTCATAGCTTTTTGTAAGATGATTAAAACAAATTACTAAAAAAATTGGGCTTTACATTCTCTTATATACTAATTATATAACATTAGAGCCTTAAAACTCTACGGGGTTGTTTGACAACTTTTGAATGATTAAGTGCTGAATCAATAAAAGGTTTGAAGCATTAAGTGTTAAACCATTAAGAGCTAGTATTTCGTTTAAATATTCAAATGCAAATGTTTGACCACTTTAGATAAGAGGTCTTAACCATTCAGCATTTGACCTCTTAACCATTCAACATTTGTATAATGCTTAACAATTTATAGCCAAATGTCTGAACCATTCAGACATCTGTTTGTGAAACAAACAGTCTGAACCATAAAGTGCTGAATCATTCAAACATCTGAACCATTAAGAGGCTGTCAAACAGCCTCTAAGTGATATCAACAATCTAAAACATTTTTAGATCCAAAATCAGATTTTAAGTATACCATTATGCATCGTTACGTAAGTTCACAAACATCACAAGTATGGTAAATGAGTATATACTAAGTTAGGTTATTCTTCTTTTTTTCACTCCCTCCATTTTGTATTGAAATTATTTTTCTCTTTCTCTTTTAGTTGTTAAAGCTCAAAACATACCATCGCGGACTAAAAACCTTCATTGTTAAAGCTAGATATAGCCAAACATTACTAGAAAAATAAATATAATTCTCAACATATCACCGATGATTGTACCCTACGGTAATTACCAGAAGATCAACGACGAATATACTAAACCAAAGAAAACAACCTATCACGTACATATTTTCGAGGAAACACTAATGTCAATAAGTCGAGATTTGGTAGTTGTTTGTGGAAACGACTTTCTGACTGTTGCCGCTCATTTAAACATAAAACTTGTACAACATTCAATATTATAATGACTTGTTATGAGCTAATATGGCTTAATATAACCTAAAACGGCTCACTAATACATGGCACGACGAATAAGGCTTTAGTGTAATAATCACCATACACATGTATCTAACACCACAATTATTTATTAAGACCTAATGTAACATATGTAGGGTTGTCCAAGTAGGTCACAGTTTGGAGTTTGCTTGGAAAAAACTCAAAAAAACTTTGCTCGAAATGACTCGGTTTTAAACTGGGCCAAGTCGAGCTAGCTCGGTTTAAAAATGAGTTGAACTCGGCTATGTTTGTGACTACCCGAGCCGGCTAGGTTTAACTCGTTTGTTAGCTTGGATCTAACTCGGATTATTTTGCTCATATGTTAAAAGTGTAATATATTTTTTAGTTGTTTCTAATGTTAAAATAACTATAATGTTTGTATTGGATCACTTCATGTGTTACTTCTATATTTTGTATATTAAAATGAATTATTTAAGCATACTTTCAATTTCTTTACTAAAAGTTAGACTACTCGATGTATGTAGTTTAAGGGTTTGGTTCGTTGGGGTTAGTTTATAATGAAGTATTTTCATTTTGTTGAATCTAGACTTAGCTTTTTTAAATTAACTTATATTCTGTGAAACCATATAAAAACTAGTAATGAGTTATGTAGTATGTTGAATTTGTTTTGCAATTGATTTTAAAGATTGTGTTTATGAATTAAAACAGAACCAAAATAAGGCTCGGCTCGTGAACAACAAAATATGTTATCTAAACAAACTTGTTAACACATGTCAAGGCTTATTGAGGCCCGTTATTGTACTAGTATCATGTAAACCTCTTTAATATTAAAATAACATGTATGACCTAATACTATATGCGATCTAAAGCAACTCGTTAACAAATGGCAATGCCAATAGTGTACTAGTTACCATATGCTTTTTAAACTACAATGACTTGTAAAGACATAACGTGACTCAATGTTACCTAATACAGCTTACAAACACATGATCATGTACATTAGTGTACTAATCATCATACACATCTTTTTAACACCAAAATGACTACTTATAACCTTATGTGATTCTATTTAACCTAAAATAACTCATTAACACATGTAGGACCCATTGAGACTCATTAGTGTACTAGTCATTATACATATATCTTTTAACATCAAAATAATTTGTTATGACTTAATGCTACTAAGTAGCCTAAAACATCTCACTAACATGTAGCAAAACTCATTAGTAACCTAAAACAACTCACTAGCATATGGTAAGGCTCATTGCGTAATAGGGTATTAACCATGTCTTTAACACCAAAACAACTTATCTAAAATTAAAATATTTCTGTCAATAATTTTAAAGGTTGTGATAGATCATGTAAGTCATGGCTATAGATATGTCTATGTCAAGATAGGCACGCCTATACCACATATTAGCATAGCCGTACCAATCTAAAAACTGAGCTTGGCTGGGCATGACCATTCAACAAAACTGAGCTTCACCGAGCACGAGTATTATCACAACCATACCTTGTTGGCATGTGAATGCTCATGTCAATGAACTCATGGTTATTCTTTAATGATCACTTGGTTACTCTTTAATGTACACATGTGCTTGTCTATTTTGATTAAACATGTGGTATTGTGGGTGTTCAAATCATATCATGTTAGAAAATCACGTGTATTAAACATTTATTCATATATTTTTATATTCTTATATGCATGTTAATGACATTTGATTAGGAATAATAAATAAATATTTAAATATTTATGATAAATGAACTGGTGTGCATCCTCTCACATATGTTTGAGAAAACAATGGTGTTTGTTATTAATTTCTCATATCATTTTTTACGTCTAACTAGAATTTATTAGAATTAGTCTTAAGCCTTCGCGTTGCAACGGGAGACATATAACCGTGCTAAGTAACATCAATGGCACACTATCACAATCAATAACACCGAAAAGCTCATATTAAAAATTATAGAAAACGAAAAAATTAAACCGAAAGAAAAGGAGACATAAAACATTGGACCACGTAGACGAAACGTAACACGTATAAAACAATAAGAGGTTGTTTAGTAGTCTCTTAACAATAATTAAGAGACTACCTCTCAATGGTTCATAAGCTCTTAACAGTTAAGAGGTAACCTTAAAAGGTAAAACCGTACTAAGTAACACCAATGACATACCACTGTCAGTGACCATCAATAATGAAAAAGCTCATATTAAAAAAGAAATGAAAAATATATAAAAGAAAAAACTAAAACTGAACAAAAAGTGACATAAAAACGTTACACCACGAATGCGAAACATATAGAAATGAAAAAATAAAACCAAACGAATATTAGAAGTAAAAAATGTTGAACACGCAAACAAAATGTAAAATATATAAAAACAGTAAGTATGCAATCTTGGGCCACTGTATTGTGACGAAGCCATTAAACAAAAAAAAAAGTATTAAAACATTGAATCACGTACACATGCATGTTGTGACGTATTAACTCACAAAATCTGGATCAAAACGTAAAACAAGAAATATAAAATATAACAAATATAGAGGATCAAAGTTGAAAGTAAAAATATTCGGATATTCTTAAATTTAACAAGTGCATAACTAGAAAATCATATGACTTGTTGTACTTACTGTTTGTTAAAGTTAATAATCTATCAAAATTATCATTATAACACAAAAATCTTTAATACACAAAATTCAATTATACTACTTAGCAAAAATCCCTCTGTTCATTTAGAAGTAGTTTTAACCATCATAAAATGGTTATTCTCACGGTAATATTAAGAGTAAATTGTTGTTTCTATTAAAATTTTTTTTTGCATCTGGTAAGTTTTTAAAATTTATTATTGAATTCAAAAAATTAACTACGTTAATTTAAAATGTTAAACCATCTATCATTAAAGGGAATAATTATATAAGTTTGCATATAAAGACAAAATTATAATTTATGTTAACTCATTCGTGTTAAAATTCCATTAAGGTATTATTGTTTTATTCACAAAACCTAAATCAGACATTTATCTTCAAACATTTCATCATGACTGAATCACGAGATTATCGGATTCATAAGTGGAGGAGGAGAATGGACCTCATTTTTTGTGGTGGTCGGAAACTCATTGCGAAGGAGTTGTATAATAGAGATTATCATCTCTAGTCGTCACCTCTCCTATTATGATTATGTAATTGAGATATTTTGTTTTGTAGTTTAAAGGATAATTTTGTCAATTTACTTGTTTAACAATATAAATTAACATATTCTACCTTTTAAAATTAAAATCATTTACTTTTTTTACATAGTTAACTTTTTAGATGAAAATAATAATTTTTTAAACCATGAGGAGCTAGATGCGAAAAAAAAAAGTTTTTTGCATAAAAATAGCAAATGTGACTAAACTATAGGAAAAAACCGACAATTCACTCTTAATATTATTTGTATAATTGTTTATTACCTTATTAATTTATTTGTTATCATTTTTTATGATATTAAATTTTAATAATCCAAACTATGTTTTATTAGCTAATAAGAATTTGTACTATTAATTTGACCAATAATAATCTTAACTTTTAATTTTATTGTCAGTGACAATCCTACTAACATAATCATTCATTGATTTATACTTGATTTTCACTCGATATTACTTATGATGATTACCGTGAGTGAAATAAGGAAGCATACAACAAATTGAATGAAAAATAAGTGTACATCAAACATAAATCGATTATAATTATGCTATAGGATTGCCAGCGATAATAAAAATGAAAGTTATAGTTATTGTTAACCAAACTTATAACATGTATTGTCGACGAATTTGTTATAATTTTAATTATTAAAATTCAATGTTGGTATTTCTGATATTTTGAAAATAGGAGAAAGAATCTCATGCATGAAAAACAACACGTAAGGAGACAAGGACGTTTAAACCAGTGTCTTGATAGGTGGAGCTTAGATCTAACTATTTTTTAGTATATTTTTATATTGTTAGGTATGGAAATCTGACAAATATGAATTTTAGGATGACTCATATAGTCATATTTTAATAGTACGAGTTTTTGTTTTTGAATTGAGGTTAAAGACTTGCTTAAACTATTTACACTCGGTCTTTTATTTTTATTTATATAACTATATTAAAAATTATTATATTTTTTTTATAATTAAATAATATTTTTTATATTTTTATCATTATTTTTTTTCTCCTTCACTCATAACCACTTTAAAAATATTAAAAAATTTATAAGAATTAAACAGTGATTCTTCAAATATACCAAATCATAATAAAATATTCTCTCTTTTCATTAACAATCATTCAAAAACATTCCATATAATATACCTAATACACTCATATAATTTTAAAAATTCTACTGTAAACGCTCTAAAGAAATTAAATCAATTTGTCCAAGATACAACATACTTTACTAACTAGTGACATATTATTCTATGAAGTTAGACTAAGAGTAAGTGCCAAGAACGTGTTTAAATACGATATAAATTTAATCAAGTTTACAATTGTTATTGTTTAGTCGAAATAATACATACGGTAATATAAAATCCAAACCGATGAAAATTGCCGCTCTGAGAAATCTTTGTTACAACGTGTATTAGCGATAAGTAAATGCTTTTTTATAGTAAATGACATTTTACGCATAGATATGGATTATTATATGTATTTGGGATAGAATCATTATATAGTTAGTAAATTATATGTGAAAATATTTATACTATATATAAAACATATTATAAAACATATGATAAGGGTATTTTAAAATGTCATAAAATTAAAAATACTTACTATATTTCAATGCATAGGATGCAACCATTTTTTAGAGTAAACTATTATTTATAACATTATTTACAAATAACCCTTATAATTAGTTACATAATAATTTTACACTTACTAACACTTACATAAAATTTTATATTATATACCCATAAACCAAAAAAAAAACTTAATATGTTTTAATATTTCAGTTATATCTTCTAATCCATCACATTTAAAAATATTTTGAGGCTACAACTTAAAGCTGTGTTTTTATGAACGTTTTGGTGTAAACTTTTGGCTATACAGATCTGAATTTTATAAGATACAATAAGTTAATTTATATATGTACAAATAGTCATGCAGTTACCTATTTATATAGTGTTTTAAATTTTAACTTAAAAAACATAATAGAATTTAATAAAACTACTACAAGAATAACAAAATATTAAATGCTCGTGCCGGATGTAAAATGACATCCCGCCGTATTGTGCGGACACCCTTCTAGTACTATACATGTGTATAAATCTAAGTATACATGATTGTTATATACAAATGATTTTACGTTTTATATATGTGTATATAAATAATATAATCTACTAGTTTTCAATGCTTGAACTAGTATATTTAATAAAATTGATTGAAGTCATAGTCCTAATGCATCAAATTGCACATCAAACTACATGAAAAAAATATTATATAGAACTATAAGAGAACACAAAATCCTTATTTAATAAACAATGGGATGTTGACCTTCTCTTTTGATGTCTTCGGTTACTTGCATTTGATAATTATAGATATTGCAAGCATCATGTCATGTACCCATGATATGTAAATAAAGAAAAGGTCATGGGTTCAAGTCTTACTCTGAGCAAAATACTCATAGTTGAGCCATGGGGTTTTCTCAGCAATGAGTTTCCTCTTGTGGGGGTTGGGGGTGCGGTCCTGGCTGAGAAACGGATAGATGAGCCCGATTAAGATAACACTTATCCTCCGAAGCAGTGTCGTGCATTTGCCGTTCAAAAAAAAATTAGTTTCACTCTTGTCTAAAAGTCGAAGCCTCCTTATTAATGGTGATTCTAGATGTTAGGGTTGAAGGCAATGATGAATTAATATTTATTGCATTACCGTCCTTGAAGTATAATAACTACCGTTTTATATTATATTTCAAAGCACATTGCAAGGAAGATCTTGATGAAAATAATCAATGGCGTGTTATAGATAGTTGTGTCTCGGTTAAAGAAGCTCGTCTTTCTATTAATATTAAGGGATGAAAATCTTCAGAACACTAATGTATCCTTAGTACATTTTGCTTTATTATTAAGTAATAACATTATCATGGGTAACTTTATAAAGATCATATGCCCTTAGTACCGTCTCACCTAGGATTGTGCATGACGTTTAGTCTCTTATAGAAGTTGGATCATTGTAGTGACATGCTACCTTGCTCACCAACTATAATCGCTACTATATTTTTTGTCATTCATGTTTGTTTCTTTTTTTCTTTTTTTTGGCTTTCTTGCTTTCGTTACTTGCTAACTTCTTGTTCCTGCTTGCATTTTCTCTTTAAAACTAGTTATTCTTTCTTTATTGCTATCATTTTTTCTTTCTTTTTTGTTGATCTTGTTCTATGCTTTCTGAACTTGCTAACTTTGTTGCTTTATCTTGATGTTTTCTTGCTTGAACTTGTTGAGTTTGTTTATGTTTTATTTTTTGCAAGCCTTTTTTTGTTTAAGAGATTTGAAACTCACACACTTCTTCATGCTTACTTCATAGGAATTATAACTTGTTACATGTTGTGTGTCAAAATGGACTGTTGCTCTTGATCTTCAAAATTTTGCATGTGGTTAGTCGAAATTTGCTTCTTTGCTTCTTGAATAGATCGCGAGAAAGGTCTAGATGTGATGATGATTGCTTATTTTGAATACCCAAGGTGAGAACCTAGGATCTTTGATACCATTTGAAGCCTAGAACATACCGATTGTACCAATTCCTGACCAGGAAGGAAGAAAAAGATGATTTTGATTTAGCCATGATGACCTACTCTTTTTATTAATCTGAAATCCAAGTGTTTTGATTACAACTTTGCGACCCATTAATAACCCACAAAATCAATCTTAAACGGACTCAAACTTCATAGTAGATAAACCTAAAACTAACCAATATGTATCTTTCACTTATTATATAGATATCTTCTACACTATTATTTAAAACAAAACCTTAAAACACAAGTGTAATTATATAACAAAATTAAGACAACTAAAATATTTTTTAAGCATTATGTACAAGTATTCTATGTAATCATTTTTATTTTACCTCTCATTTAATAAATTTCTTTCTAATTAATACATTATTTAGTAATGTAAGATTATATATTTAATTCACTACTTTATATATTATATTATTTATAATACTTTAAGTTAACATTTAAATTTATTACAAAGTATTATCTTTTTTCTTGAATAACAAACTATCATACTCCTACTTCTGAACTATTCCAAACTAGTTTTATACATGTCCGGTGGCCGGACATTCTATCGTCATAATACCAATTATATTTCTTTAGATTTTAAAACGTTATTTGGACCAAATCACAGAGAGCAAAAGCGAAGTTTACTCTTATTATAATTATATTTTCTCTCTACTCCATTCACAATCACTTTTAATAATATTAAAAAATTTATAAGGGTCGTACCATGTTACCTAAAATATAAGAAAACACGGTACAACTTCCATAGATATTCACTCACAACCAATACTCATAATATATGAGACACACTCACATAAATAACAACAAATAAAAATAGAAATCATCTTTTCACTAAGCACTACTAGAAAACAATGTGATTTGCTACGCACATATGCTTTGCAAATGTGTTAGCAAACAGACATTTATGACACAACTGCAACGCATATCTTGAGTAGCAAAAAAACCTGTCGCAAAATTATCTGCGACGCATGTGCTACACATGTTGTGACGAATCTACGACGCAAAATTGGCGATAGAATTTTGCTACACATTTACTACACATACCCTTAAATATTGCTGTTATTATATAATTACTTAAAGAATTATTTATTTCGTTTACTGCGCGTTTGCAGCAGTTTCAATTTACGACGCCTTTGCTACGTTGCGTATTTTATAGTTTTGCGACGCATTTGTGACGCATGGCATTTATACTATTTGTGACGCATTTGTGACTCAATTTTTTAGTTACATTTTCTAATTCAGATAGAATTTTTATCTGCCGCACGTTTGCTACACAACCAAATAATTATTTAATTTTCATTTGTAATTGTTTGAAACAGTTTTATTACACCATTAGTTTTAAAGTAATATTAAAATGATATAAAAAATATTAAAACAAATCGATGAACGTATTCACATGGCAAATCTAGGCAAACCACTAATACAATAACTCAAATTAAAAAAAACATGCAATACAACCAAAGTCCAAAGTATACCATTGTAAACTACAAATTATCTAACTTAATAAGTGAAAGTTACTACTAAGAGAACTAAAAATTCTTCAAATATTCTTCAATTTTTTTTTGCATCGTTTGCATCTCGTCCTCTCTGTTTTTTCGATTAGCCTCACGTTGAGCATGTAGTGTGTCCTCAAATGTTTTCCTATCAGCTTCACGTTGAGCCTGAAGTCGAGCTTCAAATCGAGCCTTAGAGTCTTGAATTTCAATTTCCAAATCTAAGATCTAAAATAAGAGTAGAAACATATCTAAGAATTACTAAATAAACAATAGACATTTTGAATCAAATTAAACCTTCTAACATTGTGATATAAGGGGTCAAATTGTATGTACAATTGCCATAATTGGATGCGAAGATATTACAAAACATTATTCAATGATGATTAATTAAAAAATAGCAGTTTGATCATCTAAATACATAGTGTGTTTAATAAATCTAATTCTAGGCTTTTAATGGAGATACTAGCACGAATATTGAAAAATAAAGGCAAACTAGTGTTATTTCGTTACGCGCGTTGCGTGAATTTTAGACTCGTTATTGACTTGTTTGGTTTGATATTCATATTTGCTGTTTAGAAATGGTGATACATTCTAAATGCAGTTATTAAAAAAACATCCACATACGCTCCCTTTGAGGCCAGTCATAAGTAACATTCTTACAAATTTTACATTAATTTTTGCCTTCCAAAGATTCACCTAAAGGAAAAGTTTAGCTATAAATCTGTGACGAAATCGTTACGATTAGTAAAATTCGTAGGAAACTTAAAGAATTTTGTTTGCATTGCAATCTTGTTGTAAATACATAGCAATTTGCGACAAAAAAAGTTGACGAAACCTCATATTTTCTAGTAGTGAATCTATCAAAGAAGATTTGATTTGGAAAGTTTGAAACGTGGATAATATTCAATAATCTCAACGCTGACAATTTTTTCCCTTTAAACATACAACAAAATACATATAATAATAGTAAGAAAACATCTATAGATACTAATAAAAAAATTTCTTTTATCACTTGTCATTTTTTTAAATCATATTTTTGACACTTGTTATTTTTTTAAATATTTTCATTTTGTTTTCCCTCCAAAAGGGTATTAAATTAATTTAAATACTCAAACAATTTCTTTCTTTTCATGAAAATTAATTTGGTCAATTGATACATTTTTCTTTCTCATCTACATTTTTTAAAAAATCAAACTATGTTTTTAAAAATAAATTTATTAAAAAAATAAATTTCATATATTTTCTAAAACATTGCAAAATACTTTAAATCAATCATTTTCTAAAATAATTATAAAAAGTATGGAATTTTCTAAAAGTAGTTTTATTAAAACAACCAGAATAATTAGAAACTTGAGTTTTTAATAAACAAGATTTTTATAAACAATAAATTTTTACAAGAAAATCTTAAACAATTATTTAAAAATGAAATTATATAGATAAGAGGGTTACAAATAGTATAATTGTTTTATCTTTTAAACAAGTATCATATCTTATATTAAAATATCGTACTGTAACTTTTCGTGTTTATTACTAACTATAATCCATTTAATAAATGAGTTTCTAAAATATCTATTTATCTATATATCTATATATATCTATTTATCTATAACATATCTATTGGTTATTTACTTGCAATAGCTGTTCGTATGAAATTACAATCATATTTTATATTTTCAAACATGGTTTTATAATTTATAAATTTTTATTACTTATTATTTATTATTTATTTATTCAATCCGTCTAATACACGGGATACTAACCTAGTATGTAAATATTTTTCAAAATATAAACAATTACAGTTAACTTGGGGTCATCTTTCGTACCCGAGAACTCTCGTCCATCTTATATAAATCAGTAGTAAAATTAAGATTTTAGGAGATTTTAAATTACCCGAAAAGGAAACCTCCAAAAATAAATAAACAAAAGTTGTAATAAATGAATCAACTTGCTCTTCATTTTTGGTTGCGATCTGCTAAACTTTAGTTAAAGATGAAGCATTCGTAATCTTGTTTCTATCGAGAAATTGACAAAAGTAAGTGAAAAAATTCGGATACCCTGATGCCTATATATATGCACTTAGATGTATTATTAGCGACATGTTAACTGTTTTTTAACAGAAATTCGTCTTTTAACAGAAAGTATTACTCATTGACACAATATATAAAAGTTCGATTGGAATGTAGTAACAGTAACATTCAATTATAATCTTTTATTTGCTAGAATGTGTCACTAGCTGATGAAAAGTTTTAGTTTTTTATTTCCTAAGACTAAAAAAAATTCTTGATTCAAGTTTTGAGTGTTAACAGGGAACTTTGGATTTATTCAATTTGGGCCACAAAATGAATAAAGAAGTTTGGAATTTATTCAATTTGGGCAAAAAACACTTTAAAATTTTTTTGTTTTGGGGTTTAAATATGTGAAGCATCATCTATTGTTTTAGAGAGATAGTATGTTTGTGGGAGAGGATGGCGTGTAGAGGTAGTTGGCAAAGCCAACCTCAACTATCGCGGCCTGCAATCCTGTAACATCAACGTCATCACCGGTGCCAGCTATTCGGTTTTGTCGCCAGCGGTCGTGGTAACCATTGGCTTTATTGTTGTTGTTAATATTGGCGTTGGTGATGGTGGTCATTGCAATGACAGGTGGAGATGGTCTGGGCATCAGTTGTTGCTTTGCTTTGGCGTGGTAAATTTATGTTTGCTATCATAAAGAACCATTGTTTTCAAGCCAGTAGCGATGAATATTGATAGTGTGAGAGTAATGATGATACAAAGAAACATGTCGTTTGTGTTATTTTGGCGTGGCAATAGACCTTTTGGGTCTCGACACAATTTTAGAGCCTTCTAATCCGGATTTATACTGGTATGTAGTGTCATGACCGTTTTACACTCCTGCGAAGCGCGGGTGGATGCCACCCAGTTTACTTTAATTACTATTATAAAGCTAATCTTTGTGAACTTTGTGCAGATTTTTAGCTTTTGGGCGTATCAGATTTCTTCCTGCACTAGAAGGGTTGTGTATTACAAAATGAACGACATTTTTTACATCATTACCTCTCCCGTAAATTTGACATTAGTTATGTTTTCTTTGTTTTAACTATTTCAAATATATATTAAAAAAGGTTTAAAACGTCTGTAATAAAAGGGTAAGTAAAGTTCATCAATTTAACTATGTAATAGCTCGATTAGTAGGTAGTTAAAAAGCAGTGTTTTGAAGCTCGTATTGGTTTGGCCAATCTAACCGAGAATCAAAGGGGGACTGATCCGAGTAGTCCTAGTTCGTCCCGGTTTGGTGGTCGGACCGGATTTCATGTTTTTTTCTCCTTTTTTTTAATTTTTTTTGGATTTTAATGATGAGTTAAATGATAAATTAGAGTGTTGAAAATAATATTATGTTAAGTTTATATATAAGTATAAAATACACATATAAAATACTTATATTGAATCATATATATAACATCAACTAAGCAATTGTTTCTATCTTCTATTATGCGGGACCAGTGAAACGTCCGATTTATCGTCCGGTCCAGTTTTAAAAATATTAAAAATATTTAGTAAAACAAGCTTTGAGTGGAGTAAAAATATTATTGTATATCTACTTTAGCTTAAACGGTAAACGGTAAAAAAGATTGATTCTTAGTCTAATCCGAGGGTCATGGAGGCGTTCAACAAGAGTTATCCTCACCGCTGTTGTAGGATCTCCGTTCGCATGAGACTTGGAGAGATATCGTCACGCACGGTCACATGGTTCTCATCACACACGTAGTCGGCAGCACCGTCGTCTTCTTTGAAGCTATGAGCTCTGATCGGAACCACTGACTTCCACTATTCCTCCTATCGATTTTAACTTCTGATCATTCAAGGTATGCTGTTAGCAGCTGTATTATAGTGATTTTCAAATTTTCTGAATGAATTATGTGATGAATCTTGTGATCTTCAACGGTTTAACCGAACAAAAACAACCGCAGGTTTTCACTCTAGAAATCGAGGTTTTATAGTTTGTTGGTTTAGCAATGCGAGCTTATTTGTTGATTTCTGTGAATTTGGTTATTATTAAACTGTGTCGGAGGAAGAAATGATTTAGGGGTATTTTGCATACGGCTAATTAACTAGACTAGATGTATTGGGGCGATTGTGCTGTGTATTCTACTCGAAATATTGTGAAATGGTTAGATTGTGTATCGCTTTTCTTTTATAAGTTGAAATGAGAAGATGACAAACTCTCTGATGCATATCTGATATCTCCTCCAAAAGTGGTTGATAACTGAAGCTATCCCCAATTGGAATGATAGTTTGGCATTTGGTTTCTCAATTTAAACCTTCAAGTGGTGCCATAGATGTAAGCACATACCTGTTCGAATCCTGTATCAAGTGGTTTTTTGCCATAATCTCTTAGAGGGCACTTGTCCAGAACAAGCTGTGATTTGCCAGACCTCGTTGGCTAGTAGGGTCTTGATGTGCCTGTGAGTATTCCGATAACAAGTGCTCAAGGCTAACCTATTAAATGATGTTTCAATCTATACTTTTGAGACTGTAGCAAGGTTATGCCATAGGGTTCTCCACTGCTGGATGCTTATTGCATACAGATGGCCAGGATATACTAAGAGTACAACCCAATTTGTGTTATTGCCATGCAACTGTTGGTTATGGAGGATGCCCAATCATGGCAAGTTGAATTTTATGATTTTGAGATGTCCATTATGTAGTCTTTCTAGAAACACATAGTTATCTCACTCTCACATGAAGCCATAAGCCCATAACTCCAACTTTATTAATGTTATCTATTTGTCAAAAGCCCACAAGGCGCGTCAAGGCCTTCAGACGCAGACCAAAGCAGACTCGTCTTCACTTCAAATGCCCCGTTTTCCAGCGCTCGGACATATTTTTCAGACCAGTTGTGACCAGAATTGTCTAAACAGGTCTGAAACAGTTGCACTAGCCCTAAACAAGCCTGGAATTAACCTAAAACAACCTAACTTAGCCTAAAACATGTCTAAAACCCCTAAAAATGGTATTATTATACTATGCTTCTTGCTTAAGGAAGCACTTGTTTTTTAAGTGCCTTGCTCGTAGCCCAAGTATTAGAGATATTACACATGCTCTTAAGTTTGTTAGAGTTAGTTACAATTTAGTTCAGTGCATATTCTTCTAGATGCTTCATTCTCTCTTTGTGTTATTGCTGTGCAAGTGTTGGTTACGGAGGGTTCCCAATCATGTCAGGTTAAATTTTCTGATGAAATGCGCATTATGTAGTCTTTTTAGAAACATGTACAATTACTTACTCTCGCATGAAGCCATAAATTCCAACTTTATTAACATTAATCGGGGACGCCTAGACAGGATTATAATGTACATCGCTGTAATTTAATTACTACAAGAACTAATCTAACGATCATAAAGATGATTGAAGCACTAAGTTAACATGTAGCTCTTGAATTCATTGTGGCTAATGAGTATTAGAATATATTATTAGGGTTTACTTAGGATGAGTCTACGGGCTTAGTTAGGTTTCTAGGATTACTTGTTATCTATATATATTGTAACTTAACTGTTCAATAATATTATTTAGTATTTAACCATCTTACATGGTATCAGAACCTTAGGGTTTTGTGCACCACCACAAAAACATACAAACCCTAGCCGTCGCCACCAAGTTCAAACCCTATACAGGGCGGTGTGCCGCCACCGCTGCTCCCACCTTTGTTTTTTGTTTCATTTCTTTTCTGTTTTCTAGTTTTTGTTGAATAAAGCTTCGTTATTGACTGGATATTCAAACAAGATATCTATTCTTTTTGTTGGTTCACAATCATATTCTTTGGTTTATTCTTGAATTATGACTCACAAAATGCAACGATCACTTCTTTTTTCTTTTTTTTTATTCTCAATGTTTTAGCCATACCAAGGACCATAGTCCACAGCCATCGATCTCAAACTACGGTTTGATTGATTTTTTCCCCTTTTTTTATGGATCTACGGATCTTATCTCTTGATCTACAAGTCAAAAAGATCGCCACCTGACCATGGTCACCGACATTTCTTTTTGTTTTTTTTCTTTTTGTCTTTTTACGTCTACGGATTTTTTTCTCTTGATCTACGGATCCAAAACACCGCCGCCTGAACGCGGTCACATGCCTTGCTTTCTTTTTATTCCTTTAGCTTTAAACTCTTGATCTACGGATACAAGTGACAACCGGCTACTAGCCTCGACAAGTCATGAACGACTATGGTCGTCAATTATTGATTTATCATTTCGAGAATCAAGAACCGAGAATCAAGAACCAATTAACTATCAAGCCAACTATGGGTATCACAATCAACCAAAACATGGATGACAACATCAAGCACAACATCGTCTTTTGGCAAAAGTTTGGATAGTTGAGTCGATTGAAGCATGTTTATCTTATTATTATTGATTTATGTTTTTTTTGTTTTCCAGTCTTAGCGTACGTTACTTCCGCTACGACTGTGGGGGAGTATTAGAACAGGGCCGACCCGTAGTCTTTACATGTGATGCACTAGGCTTGGGGCCCCTAAAAATAAGAGCCCTATTTAAAAAAAAATTGTTTTTATATTGGACTTTGGGATTTTTTTTGGGCCAACTCGAACAACGCGGGAATCACTGAATCTGGAATAAAGCATGAATGCTTGAACCTTGAGCTGTTGGGAGTGGAAAGGTCAGGGAACCGGCGATTAAAGAGACAAACCAACTGATACGATCTACACCGTTTGAACTGAATTCAGATCCTATGTCACCAGACAACACAATCATCCACGACGAGTACCGCACCACTAAATTAACACCATCTCAACAACCGACAAGCACCACTGCAGCACAAGACCACTCGATTCTCGGCGATCTGAAATCGAAAATCACACAAAACTTGCTTGCAAGTCGTCAACTTAAGGATTATCATCGGTACATCCTCAACACTCATCTTATTTACTCTATTTGCCTCCTATTTATCTTCACATCCAATTGATTTTTCATCTTTTAATCTCATTTGCTAGCATCCTGTAGGGTTCTATTGTTAAATTTTGCACTTTCTTCTTCCAGATCGACATCAATTGGTAGAAGTTTGATTCTACTTGCTTCGAATATCACTTATTATTAATGATTTTGTTATGAAGTTTTTTGTGAGTTTCTAATTATTTTGATTTTTAATTTGTTTTACATGCATAATTGTTGAAATTTTAACATATCATTTAGCTTCTGTGTTCAATTTTGATGATTCGTGTGGTATATTAGCATATTGCTACGTGGTGTTTAGTCATAACTCATAAGGAAGTTATACAAATTAGAATTTCTAAAGCATTTAGGCAACACAAAATTGATTTAGGTTGTTTTCTGATTAATTGATTTGGTGGTTTTGTTGTGAATTGTAACGTCGAATCGAATACGAAAGTTCAATTCCGGTGAATTAAAACATTTTATTTTATTATTGTTGATCTTAAGCCCGGCTAAAGAATGAGATTTCAATCAATTTCTTTTTGAAAAGGGCCCTCATTTTTTTTAGTTCGATTGGGCCCCCCAAAAACCTTGAGTCGGCCCTGTATTAGAATATATTATTAGGGTTTGATTAGAATGAGTCCACGGGCCCAGTTAGGTTTCTAGGATTACTTGTTATCTCTATATATTGTAACCTAACTGTTCATTAATAATATTCAGTATTTTTACCATCTTACAATGAGGTTTTAGACCTTCCAATACGCTCCATATACATGGATTGATATGCTATTTAGCGGATATGGTTGCAAACATGGAATGTCACTTTTTAACTTTGTTTTATAAAGTTTGCATCGAAATTAATCATTGCAAGTTGAGATGCATATAAGTATTGGTTTCCTGTTAATGGGACATAAATAATAAAATTCATATCAGGTGTTGAATTGACAAGGTTAGTCCCCCTACAGAACATGAACTATGAACAGGGTTAACTAACTGTGTCAGATGAACATTTGAATGTGCAAAGGCTATAAATATGTTTAAAGTAGATCAAGAACAGTGTAAATGGGATTAAATAACCAAAACTGGGGATTAAATAACTGGAAAAGGCACTTGTAAAGCAAAAGTGGTTAATTTAGGACTCTAGGAGGATTATATAACCGAAAAAGGCACTTCTAAAGCAAACCACAAATAATAGTGAATATAATCAACGATTCTAGTTACAATGGGACATCAGTTCTGAATTCTTGTTTTCTTTACCTTTTTTTGCTTACATGAGATTGAACTGTGCAGATGACAGATCAGACAACTACATATACTTTAGATGAAGCACTTGTAGCCGTCGGATTTGGCAAGTTTCAAGGATGGTTAATTGTTTATGCTGGTCTTGGTTCCATTGCTGAAGCAATGGAGGTGATGATTCTTTCTTTTATTGGACCATCAGTCAGGTCTGAGTGGAATTTATCGTCTACTGAAGAGAGCCTAATAACAACTGTGGTTTTTGCTGGCATGCTTATTGGTGCATATTCATGGGGCTTCATCTCAGATAACTTTGGAAGGAGGTGATAACGAAAATTTTTAAAAAATAAATAGGAGAAAGATGGCCTTCTGAGTATCGTTTTTCTGTCTTTTAATAATTCAAGTAATACCAGTGATAATGACAATTGGTTACCTGTATTTTTCTTCACTAGAAAAGGTCTTCTGAGTATTGCTATTGTGACTAGTGGAGCTTCAGTTTTAAGTGCCTTCTCTCCAAACTATATTTCACTGGTCATTCTTCGTTGCATAGGAGGCATCGGTCTAGGTGGCGGACCCACTTATAATTCTTGGTTTTTGGAATTTGTTCCTGCTCCAAGCAGAGGCATTTGGATGGTTATTTTTTCAACTTTTTGGACAGTAGGAACAATTGTAGAGGCTTCTCTTGCTTGGGTATACATCACTTGCCCATCTTCTTTTTTTTGCATGGAATTTTTTTAAAACTTATCTCTACCATTATGTGAATGTTAAATATTATGTAATAACATTAATACACTTTGATTTGCTTAGATCATTATGCCCCGTTATGGTTGGAGGTGGTTGCTAGCAATATCTTCTATTCCTGCTGTAGCTGCTCTCATGTTTTATGAACTTGTACCTGAATCTCCAAGATATTTATGTTTGAAAGGTAAAACAAAGGAAGCTTATGATATACTGAAACGAGCGTCAGTGGTCAACCAAAGTCAACTTCCTTCTGGGACCCTTCTTTCTGATCAAATTACCTGTTCAGATGAAGATCTTGATACATTGGAAGATGCTCATCTGCTTTCTCCAAAACAAAACAAAAGGATTGCTTCTAAAACAAGCTTTTCATCCTTATGGATGCTATTTTCGTCGGATTTGATTAAAACCACCTTTTTATTATGGGTCTTATTCTTTGGGAATTCATTTTCATACTATGGGATCATATTGCTGACCTCAGAACTGAGCAACCGCCACAGCGTATGCTCCTCATTTACTTTATATACCTTTGACGGTTCTGAAGATTCTACCTATAGAGATGTATTCATCACTAGTTTGGCAGGTATAAAACAACTAACACACATATATACCCTTTTGAATCAGCACTGTTATATTATCATCTTCAGATAATGGGATTATCATCTAACTATATTCAAGTTTTTATTATCATTTTTAGAGCTTCCAGGTCTAGTTTTTGCAGCTTTTATAGTGGACAGGATTGGTCGCAAACATTCAATGGAACTCATGTTCTTCATAGGTTTCATATTCCTTCTACCACTGCTTTTACTTCAATCCGAGATTTTCACACTGGTTTCATTATTTGGATCGCGTATGTTCATCATTGGAACATTCACCGTTGCCAATATATATGCTCCAGAGGTACATGTTTAATACATAAAAAATTATTAGAATGAAACAAAAATGGTTTGTGGGTATTAGTCGGCTAAATATGAACTGTTTTGACCTGTTATCCAATCCGCTCAACCATCCCATTTATCCACCACTAACATAAACACTACTTTCTATAGATATATCCGACCGCTGTGAGGGCTACAGGTGTTGGGATCGCGAGCTCTGTGGGTAGAGTAGGGGGAATGATTTGCCCTCTCGTGGCTGTTTATCTGGTGGGTGAATGCCAACAAACGGCTGCAATCGTTCTGTTTGAGGTTGTGATAGTCCTTTCAGGTTTGTGTGTTATGTTCTTCCCTCACGAAACCATGGCCCGGGAACTGGCTGATACTGTTTCTGAGCCTATTTCACAGTAAGAAGAAAATGTTGATGTAAATTCGGAGGCATTGAGGATGGAACTTTCTTTGTTCATTCATTTACAGTTGTAGGTAACTCATCCGTAGGTAATTCAATAAGCATACTGGGTATGATAAGCGATCTTACGATTTGTTGGTTATTATGAACAAGTTCAAACAAATACAAATACATGGTTGATTACATTTAGAATCTGTTAGATGTCATATATAACACAAATCGTTGCAGCTTATAGAGTCCAAAGTGTATGTGATATATGTAGCAAATTTGTTATACCATGCTCTTGGTGGCTGTTTGAAGCCATAGAGAGACCTTCAGAGTCGACAAACTTGAGTTGGAGCCCAAGGGTCAATAAATCTGGGTGGTCGATGCATATAGACCAAAACGATAACTTCAAAAAATGGGAAAAGTATATGGATGACTTAAAAAAATGAGTGGTGGCCAGATACGGCGGCACGATGGTGATGACGTAGGGCTTTTCTTAATTGGTGATGGTTGGGGTTTAGTATTTGTGTGGTGCGTCTGAGATGGTAGACAATCTAATTTAGCTCTGATACAATGTAAAATACTAAATAGTTGATTAATTATCATAAATAATGATTACAATATATAAAGTTTAAAATGAAACCTAGATGTATATTTGAACCTATGTTTAACCTTGACGATAATGGATATAAAATCCTAATATTATGTTCCAATGCAGACCATGGGCATTTGGCCATTTGCCATGAAAAGCCTAGCAGGTCTTTTCTTTAGGAAAAAAATAGATTTAAGTGCTCCGATATAGAGACGGTGGCGTATGTCATTAGAGGCGTCGACGTCTTGTCTGGAATGAATATTTTTGAAAAGAAATTATTGAGAGAATATTTCGACGAAAATAAACATTTAGGGAATTTTCCTTTACTAAATTCGTCTTCACATAGATTGTCATTTGTTAAGAGCATAAGCAATCCAACATGTGATGGAGTCATGTACTCGTTGCGTCTTGCCACATCGTGTCCTTTCAAGAACTTTCACTTTGTCTTTCTAAAACTTTAAAACACTATTTTTGCTCTTATCTAAAAAGCTTGGTCATTGGCTAACGATCAAAGTCAAACACACATGTGGATGATGGAACATATAATTATAAATATTATTCTCTCTTTCACATGTGTAGTATAAGGAAGTGGCCACGCACCATCTATTGTAAGGTGAGTTTCTGGGTGGTTTTTGAGTCTAAACTTGGGACCAGTGGTTTATTTTCTCGCTTAACTTTTTATTGATAATTAAATTTGAATTTTTACAATGGTTGTATTCATTAATGAACTTCTAAAAGATTTGTAAAACTATAAGTGTATAAACTCTTCAAAACTTAATAAAATAGTTATATCAATATATAACAATAAAATTTACTTAAGTATTTTCTGATAGAATTAAAAATTAATATTAAGAAAAAAGCTAACAATTTTTTAAGTTGCGTTACATGTTTAAAACTTGTTTACAATCCGGTAAGCCTTTTGATTTATTTATATAAATAAGTTAAATGAGTTATATGATTATAAATTGAAAAGATTTCCCATATGTTAATTTGACCCTTTTTGTCCTCTAAAATGTCCCTTTGACTAATATATTCTTAAAAATGTCTCCACTTTAAATAGGATCGTCCGAACTTTAGATATGGTCGTTTGAACATAAATAGGGTGATTCTAGTTTTAATTGGGGTCGTTCGACCATGTTGCAAGTTCAGTCAAACTTATTTATAAACATATTCAGCCAAACTTAATATAGGTTCGATCGAACTTTAAATACTTTCAATCGACTGAGTTGGACACGTGGACAAATCATGTCTGTAAAATGAAAGTTGGAGCAATTTTATTTAAGGGAGGAGACAACTCTGATGGATGGAAACATTATGGAAACATTTTTAGAAATGTTCAGAGGGACATTTTTAAAAAAATCTTTGGTTAAAATGGCATCTTAGGGATTTTTCCCTTATAGATTTGTATAGGTTAGGGTTGCAATCTTTCACACAAAATAAATATAGGAGATGCATTCATGTTGAAAGATTTAATCTGAACTTGTCAACTTGAAATCTATCAACAATTAAGCTCTAGAGGGTTCTAATGTTTAATCCATAGTAAATACAATATATAGTATTTTTTTATTGTAAGATATTGAACACATGATTTTCAAGGGCATTTTTGTTTGTATGCGGTATAAAATACTAAATAAGTTAATGTAAAAGTAAATGATAACTAGAAATGGAAGGAGGTTTGTTGTAAAGTGGTTTGTGGGAATAAATGTGAGATAGATTTTTGAATGTTGCATTTGCATGTATATATTTAGGGTTATGATTAGGTTTTATTTTGATTTTAGGTAGGATGTCAGTTACATAAAATGGTTTATGTGGGTTCCAATCAACGTGAGAGAAATCATAGTTTGGATGTTTACTATTCATTTGTGAAAAATAAAGAAGATATTGTAGCTAACAAATGTTAGAAAAATATTAAATATTTATAAAATGATTAAAATACATTTGTTATTAAAAATATATAAATTATGTTTACCCTAAAATCCAATTCTAGTTTTTGATCACGTTATTTTGCCAGTCCGTTTCACTTATGTTCCGGAGGAAATGGAATTTAAATCCATGATACGATGATATTCTCGTATGTCGATATAGCCCAGTAACTAAGGTAAACAAAGTAGAAAAGCACTCACTTCCGTTCTGACCGGTAAGTCACTTTTATGCTATGATAAAGGGGGTTGGTTATGTGAGGCTCCACTCCAAGTGTTGATTAATATGATGCCTCTCAACTCACAACTATTATGTTTCTCCTCCTTTGTTCCATTACAACTATAACCATTTACTTGGGGCAATAAGCTTGAGCGATTATAATTGTTGATCGGAGGCGGATTTGGGTTGTAAGAACATCATATGCGGTTGTTGGAGGGTCCTTGGTAACCTGGTGGTTTGGTTGTGGCATTGGTCCATATGGTTGGTTGCATGTTATTGCCATATGGCTAGGGCTTGGGAATGGCCAAACGACGAAAAAGACGTTGGTTTTTCAATTTCATTTTGTTTTTAAATTTTTTTTGTTGAAGGTTTATTCCTTTAATTTTTTAACAATAAAAGAGGAATTTAGTTATCTAACAAAATTAACAGATTCTTTAACATCTACTAGCATGAAGAATCAAGATTATTTAACATCTTCTAGCATGAAGGACCATCCTTGTTGCAAATTTTGTTTACATTATATCATTAATTTGAAAACAAAGGTGATAATTACTGCGGCTGCAGGTCACAGGTTAAACACTAGACCCGTTAAGCCTCTGTAGTCGCCAGTTCGGCTCGTTTCTAGTCTGTCCGGTTATGTAGCACCATGTGGTAGGGTAGGGGAAGGTAAGAAAACCAAAATTGGTAAGCCAAAGCAGTTTGGATTGGTTCCAGTTTGGTCCATTTTAAACGGATTTTAGACTGAACCAGACCATAGACCATAATCCAACGGATGGAAAACCGACAACCAGAACTGAAGGACATACTGTCGGATTGGTTCCAATCCAGATTTGTGCTGCAGTTGTCAAGTCCAAACTGGTTTTTGCACACCAAACATATGTTCACAACACTAGAATTCTAAAATGCCCCAAAAAAGGAAATAAAAGTTCTACTTTTGACATGGAGTTGTACCTGTGTATGAACATTTTTAATGTTGGCTTCCAACCACAAGATACTAAATCCACCTGACCGAAAAACTAAATACGACACTGCTAAAGACGCCAATTTTTTTACCAAAATATTACAAATTCGTCACGAGAACAGTCTCAAAACCAAATGAAACCAAAAAGTTGCATACAAGACGGAAGAGCTCAAAGTCTCAATCAGACCGAAACTCTTCACCAAAAGAGTACAAGTTTGATACATAAAACAACACGAGTCATTTACAAAACCAGGAGCAATAACAGTACCAGTCCTGCAAGAAACCCGCCCGAACCTAGCCTTCTGTCAGCACCCCCGTAATAAGGCTCGATCATGATCACAAACCTGCAGGTCCCAGTTGAAGGGTCGTCTTTCGTGACAGTGGAAACATTAGGGAACTTACAAGCCTCATCAAGCTGATTATTTATCTGGTAGTAACTGTTAAAAGCATATGAAATGTTCATCCCAGCATCTAAATTACCACAAGAAGTTCCATACCCGAGACTCGTGCAATCCCCAAGTGCACACGCGTAACTAACCGACTGAGCTATGGATGGGTCATCCAGCTTAACTGAATCCTTGAGAACACACCACTTCTTTTGTAGATACCTTACATTTCGGGCCGGAATGAGGGCCCCAGTATTGGTTGTCCCGAGGTTTAACGAGTATTTGGGCTGCCCATCGTAGTAAAACACTCCCCAATGCCTTTCGAAATTGCCAGGCTGAATGCTTTTTTGGTCTTCATCGATCAAACTGAATAAGTACGCCTCGATGGGCTGCTGTCGCATAGGCGTCCCTTTCCCACCGGCTATATGAGTCATGAACCCTTGCATGAACCGTTGAGCATACTCGTTGTTAGCATTCCGATCCCCATCACTAGGCCACCCGATCTCTCCTACTATGATTCCCATATTAGGAAACCCGTTCTTCTGTAGGGCCCACACGAGGGTATCATAATTGGCATCAAACATGTTAGTGTAGATGGTGCCACCATCGTTAACAGGAGTCCCTTGACCATCAAAGAATGCATAATCAACTGGGAAGTTGGAGTCGATATAAAGACTTATGAACGGGTAGATGTTGACTGTGAAAGGAGACCTGTTGTCATTCAAGAACTTGGTGATTTGGTACATGTAGTCATGGATGTCGGCCCGGAAATCACCACTGGATGGGCCTGCATCCGAGAAGTAAACATCTGCATTCTGGGGGACAGTGACTTTAACTTTGCCCCCGAGCCCTGCTTTTACCAGAGCCGCTTGAATGTTCTGGAGAGCTGGAAAAGTGGTTCCTAAAAAGGAACCATTATATGTTGCCAAGAACGGTTCGTTCCCAACTGCAACATACCTGTAATGGTTAAAACGTCAAGTCAACAAAAAAACCTTCAAGGTGTATCATTGTCACGCAGCCACACTCGACACGATATTCATCATCCAGACAAAAACCTTATTTGTGATGCATAACCCCAAACAAACATATAAAGATTTATATCATCAGAAGCTATTGTGTTCTTGCCTTATAAGCTGAAAAGACTTGATCAAAGACCTTATATTAACTAGTCGAAAAGCTTTTCGATCCAAACCATGGTTTAAACACAATAACAGCTACCCGTTTTAATAATAATCAAAAGCAATATAGGCCAAGTGTATATAGTATGGACAGAAAGTGTTCATAAGAACCTATTCCATATCTTAAAGGTTCTAACTTTTGCATTCTGAATGCCATCAAAGTCATGATTTACATAGAAAATGGATAATAATGACACAAAAGGTCTTCTTTTCCTCTTCTTAAAGCAAAAAAAAAAACATAACTTATCTCTACCCTTAATAAATAGATAGCACCACCGAAAAGCCTTAAAGTTTTGTTTTATTTTACAAGAAAAGGTCCTCCAGCCTAATTTTGATATATTAAAGTGTTTCAACTTGTTTAAAATACACATAGCCGTGAAATCAGTGACAAGCCTCGGTTACTAGCAGTCTTAGCAGAACGATTACCTGTATTGAGGCTATGTAGGTATTTTTTGTTAGCGTCGATGTCATGTAGACTCTTTTGGTAACGTGAAACACAATTAAATCAATTTTGATTGCTTTAAACACAATCCACATCATTATTTTTAATCACTTGCAACGTCACTTCATCAAATCCTGATCACCAAGGATAAAAAGTCTTTCATAATTTTTTTTTCTTTTCACAAGAACATGTTTTAAAGTGACTTTAATATATCAAAATTAGGTCAAGAACCTTCTCTTGCTACATGTGTAAGTTTTTTTTTCTTTTTTCCATATTAACACCAAATAAAGCTACAAATTGAAGGACTCCCCAATTAAAGAACAACCAACACAAGAACCATAGCTCAGAGCCTCAGAAAACAAAAACATGTGAAAATATCAACAATATTGACATAAGATTAGCAACAAGTTTACATTAATGAACTACTAACCTGATGTCAACACTATTAGACAGATGTGTTGACACATTTTTTGAAACCCATTTCTCAGCAGCCTTCATGCTACCGGCCATAATAGCAAGCATGTCATTAGGGATTCCAACCATGACTTCAATTCCAGACTTACTCAGAGCTCTTAAAGCACCATAATCTGCATCAAAAAGCTTCACTTTTTGGATCCCATTATCCAATAGCATCCTCACAACTGTGTCTGGAGGCAGAGGGTGAGATGCCTGTGTTCCCCAATTAGCCCCTATTCCATCCACTGATTCCATCCAATACAGGAATGGAATCAAGACAACTATCACACAAACTTCACAAATCCTAAGTGGGTTCCTCATGATTATGCTCAAAGGTGAACAAGAAGTAGATAAGGTTAAAAAAGTGTTCTTTTTTCTGGAATTAAAAAGAAAAGATGGAACTTTGTAGGTACCCAGATGGGGATATGCTTGGATAATGAAAACCCACAAAAACTTCAGCTAAAAAACAAGAAAAAGATGGCAAAAATCATAAATTTAAAAGAAAAACAGAGGATATTTCAACAGAAAAGATAGTAAAAGCTCAAGAACACCAACTGGGTGTAGTGATTTGAAGATTACTATGCATCTGGGTGCAAAAGAAAAGTGGAAAGTGAAAGAATCAAACAAGAAAACTTATGCAAAGATCTGCAGGTTGAGCTCTTTGATTGCTGAAAGTGACTGCAGGTTTGAAGATGATACCAAAGTTTCTTGCTTGAAAGATTGGAAAGAAGATCACAGGAATAAAAAGATTATTTTAGGGTTTATAAGATGATGCAAAAGGACATACAAGTTGCAAGAGGGCATAGGCCCTTGGTGAGGTGAACTTAAAGAACCTCACACTTCATGTATCAGAGCAAAAGGCAAATCACACGCATAGTTTGAGAGAGAGTGAGTCAGATACAGATCACTGCTTTTGATTATGTTCGGATACTTTGCCTAGTGCTAAATCCATTGAAATATGAAAGAAAATATATAAAATTATAGATAGTATGAAAAAAGAAAAAAAGAAGAAGTTATATAATCATATAACTATCCATATAAAAACATTTATTAATTGTTCAAGAATGGAAATACTAGTCATCGTTATCGCCTATTGACAAGCATAATTTAGGTTATTCATGTAACAGGGGAGCATGATTCGGGTTGTTTGGTTTTAAGAGTTAATAAACCTTTAATTAATGTTGCACTTTTTAGATATTTATAAGTAATTAGTTATTTATATAAACTAATCATTGATCTATATATATTAATAAAATACGAACTTATATGGCATACTAGGTTAGTACCTCGTGTATTACACAAATTGAATAAACAAATTATTAAATAATTAATAAAAAAATTATGAATTATAAAACTATGCTTGAAGCTAAAAAAATGATTATAATACTTATATATAGCTACTTTAAGTAAATAAAAAATAATAATTTTTTTAAACTTTTGTATTATAAAAAATTTGTGGTTTTAAATATTTTGTTTTAAGTAAAATGGTTATTCTTTTTTTAAGCTCGTTGCTTTTTTGTTTTTAAAAAGTGTGTTTCTAATTTAAAATAAATAGATTTTCAATTTATTAATTTATATATTTTTTAATTTAAAAATTATATGAGTAATAGTATTAGTATTCAATATTAGTTATAATAATAGAGAAAAATAAGAAATTTAGTATGATGATTTGATGAGTCTTAGGATTGCGTCACATGTATTAAATATAAAATTTATTCTAATTTGCGTCACATGTAATAACTTTTTTTTAATATTTTGTTTAGAAATTTAGTGTGTTTCTAATTTGATGAGTCTTACCCATGCACTCTCATGTAAATTTTTTAATGCCTTTTAAGCTTTAATTTTATTATGACAAATTTATAATAAATATAAAAATAACTTTTATAGACTTCCAATATTTTAAAAAGTTATCTAAATATTTCTTAAAAATTTATTCTTGTAAAACATTTTAATATTTTATTATAAGAATTATTTACAAATGTTATAACTAAATATTTTTATTAAAATTAGA
>BJCM01061710.1:0-64905 GCA_018326385.1 Flaveria bidentis
ACACACACACACACATATATATATATATATATATATATATATATATATATATATATATATATATATATATATATATATATATATATATATATATATATATATTACCTATTATATAATCAACAATCTCTAACTATAACAACTTCAAGCACTATATATATCATAACACTTATTAACCAATTATCATCTAAAACCGGTTGTATAATATCTTATGGGAGGGTTAAATCCCTTTTATAACGTAAACTGAGACACCCCTAAATATTTGGTTATTAGAAATAAGAAAATGAAAACAAAGGAAAAAAAGATTTAAACTTGTAGATTGATTAATTAGATGCGCCTCATGGCAAACATGGTATGCATGGCAATCTCATGCAAAATTAAAAATAAAAAGATAATCATTATATGTTTTGTTTTTAATTCTTAAGTTGAATTCGAATTAAAGATTTGAACATGTGTCCCAATTCTATTAAAAATTAATATAAAATACAAGTCTAAAAATTCAAACAATAATACAAAGTAATACTACCAAGATAAAGATGAAAATGACAAGGCTTTGTTTTCAAATCTAATCGCTAAATATTAGAACGGATGTGTTTTCAATTTCTTCAATTCTTTTCAGAACTACATGCACACGCATAATAATATTAATTAAAAATATAATATGTATGTATATAGAAAAATACCCATGCATCTATATTATAACGAGTGAAACTATACAATGATCTTTCACCTTCATCGTACCAAATAATGAATATAACTATTTTATAGTTTAAGTTACGAAAAACTGTCGTTAATAGAGTGATTGCAAAAAATGAAAATTTCTATTGTAGGTCTTGTATTATAATTTATAGCTTCATCACTGATATTATAATCAAATTCTCTAGTTGCAGTGTTGTATAAAATTAAAACACAAACGATAACAAATTGTATTCTATTTATATATTAAACTAAAAACAACGTGTAGTTAAATTATACTTTATAATAAAATTCTCTAATTGTATCTTTAAACAAAAATAAACCAAATAACGTTAACAAATTGTACTCTTTTTAATATATTAACAAAATCAACGTGTAGTTAAATTATGTTTTTCTTATTTTTGGGAAAACGGTAATTGTTTTTGTAAGTATGACTATAAAACAAATGTAACTAAACAAGTAAACGAGATAAACGGACTTTGTGTTTAAAATATATTAAAGTTGTTTTGTTTAAGAAAATTATAGTTTTATAAAATGTTAGCAACAAAAAATTGTTCATAAATTGAACAAAATTAACAATAATTATGACGATGATATAAGGCAACTTCAATTCTCTAGGCTCATAGGGGAATGGTTCTTTTAGCTATAAATTGTTTTGCCCTACTCTACAAATTGGTGAAATATCACTTTCTAAAGAAACGGAATAATACTTAAAATTAATAAATACTTTTTATCCATTTTTTGAATTAAAAAGTTATATTCGTGTACCCATTTCCCCCTGTTATAACTTATACGTACATTTTTTCAAGATATTTTTGGATTTTATGACCATTATTATATTGGGTTTCCCAAAAGTTATATATTTTAAATATATTTGTCCTAAAAAAATTAATAATATTTTTTTAAACAGAAATATGATTTGTATGCCTTTATATAACGCATTACATATATAATGAAGCTTGAAAGTAATAAATAAATTAAAGAATAAAACATTAAAAGTTGTAATATATAAAACTAATATATATTCTACCAATAATCTATATTAAACCAAGCACTAACGACCCATATTTTTGGCTTCGAGCATTGTAATTTTCAAATAATAAGTATTCAGTATTTTCAAAGAAAAAGAAGCTAAATTTTGTTTAGACTTTTGCTAAAGAAAAACTTTATTAATCGATTGTACTCCATATACATAATTAAAATACTCTTTAAAGAAAAAAACCTTAATCTCACCATAATAAAACTGTGATTCCTTTACGTTGTAAAAATAATATTTTTGTAAGTATCAAAAAAGACTTGCACGGATCGCATGCACTTTGTGTTTTAATAGTTGTAATATATGAGTTAGAAAGCGTGTGATGTAAAATGTACGCGTCTCCGTCTTATGTATAAACAATATAGTACTTAAAAAAAAGATACAAATAGTTAAAGTATTCATGGTAGATTTTTATTTTCGATCTGAGTGTGTATGCTATATTTTAAGGGATGGTTGATAGTGGTCGTGAGTGAAACCGAGAAAATTTATGGGGACTGTATTGTGATTCCCTATATTTCGGAAAACACGATATAAACCCCATAAAACTTTTTAATATTTTTAAAAGTGATTGTGATTGGAGGAAATATAAAAATTTATAATAAAAATATTAAAAAGTATTATTTAATTGAAAATATAATTTAAAAATAATGTTTTTAGTGTAAATATGATGATGGAGATGAAAATTTTAATGTGAATTATTGATTCTCATGATTTATTATTATTTTTAATTTTTATAGTTTTTTAGAATACCGACTCGAACTTAGCTAGATAATTCAGAACAAATTCAGTCCATAACTCGTACTCACACTCAGTGAGTTACCACTACAATGGACCCCCAACCTAATGAGTCATTATCTAAATTTGGTTTTGTATTAAACCCAAGTGCATATACAAATATTTATAAATTATTGGGGAAGGTTACTACACAAATATTTTTAATGAAGTGTACGAAGTTTAGGGTGAAATTATCACACAAGAACAAAATATAATTACGCAAGTCGAATTTCATTCGGATGACATTATCACGCAGAGATAAAATTATTACAAAATATCTTTTTGCATAATAATTTTACAATTTGCGTGATAATTAAATCTTTACGTAACTAAGTATTACATATATGTTATAATTACACCCGTAACATTTATTTTTACATGGTAAGTTCCTACGATTTGCCCGAAGAAATCATTTTGTATCGGAATATCTCTCATAAATTATGTGTCCTTTTAAACTAACATAAAACAAATAGTATCACAAAATTCAAATCCCTGCCTTTCTAAAAATAACCAACTAATTTTCAAATTAACTTAGTTTTTATTTGACTTTTTTTCATTCACTTTTGTTTTTTCCTCCATATTCCTGTGTATTTAAACTTTTCAATTACAAACTACATCACACATTCATACAATCATACCCTCTTCATCGTCATCATCTTCAACCTCTCTCTCTCTCTGCAACTATGGAAAACACCTTCAAACTTCGAATCTCCAAATTATTTCAATCGTCGTTCAACTCTTGCCGGAATAAACACATCTCCGACGTCTCCGATCACCCTTTCTTCTTCCCGGAGAATCGCCACCACCGCCAACTCATCGACCTTTTCTCCCCAAAACCTCCATCAAAACCCCACATTTTCCGGCCAAAACTCGCCGGAGAAAACACCCTTTCGCCGGAAGTTACAGTTTCCGCCGGAAAACCCCTGTTCAACCAAACGAAACCGAAAACCGTCAAGAAAAAGAAACCCCATCACCGGAAACCCACCAAAATGCAAAATTTCTCTTCAATTACAGATAATTACTACTACGATTGTTGCAGCAGTGATGAAGACGATGAAATTGACGATGAAACGACTCTGTTTTCATCCCGATCGTTTTCCTCCGATTCATCTGCGTCTTTTCGAAAAAACAGAGCACGGCGGAGGAAGGGTGGCGCCACCGCCGGTGGCGGTGGTTGTAAGGATCGGAAAGCTACTGATGTGATTCCTATAAAGGGTATTGGGAAATTGGTGAAAGATAGTGTTGCAGTTGTGAAGAAATCGAGTGACCCACATGAGGATTTTAGGGTTTCGATGCTGGAGATGATCGTTGAACAACAGATTCTTGGTGCAGATGATCTTGAGAAGCTTTTGCAGTGCTTTTTAACCCTTAATTCTGAAGAACATCATGGGGTTATTTGTGAGGTTTTCACTGAGATTTGGGAGACTCTGTTTTCTGACTGGCTTTAGTTAACGTTTTGTGACTCTGTTTTTATTTATTCTTCATGCAGTTTGGTTATTAGTTTTTAGGTTTTAGGTTGGGTAATTACTGTTATCCTAATTAAGAAATTTAAATAACTTTCTTAGTGATCAGTGATCATCTTGGGTTTGATTTATTCGTGTTGATGAAGATAATATTGTAGTTCCGGTAACCTTCTCGTCTAGACTGGATTTAGTCTGGCTAAATCAGTTTGGTACGGACTGAGTGGTCTAGACGAGGGTTTAGTCCATCACTGGACTAACCTTAGCGTTAATTTGGAAACCTTGTGATTATTTTTTAAGTTTTATTTGTTCTCGTTCTTGAAGAAAATAACGTATGCTAGTGTGTTACGGTAAATATGGTAACCTTAGAGGTTAGTCTATCGCTGTACTAACCTTATATTTATAGACTCATGTGCGTTGATCTATGATCGATTAAAATTTAAATACTATTAGATATGTATTGTTTTATAATTAACATTTGAACATATCATATTTACATGTTTGACCTTGTGAAAAACTAAAGTGTGATAATATTAAAGAGATATAAAAATGAAAATTGAAAAAATAAAAATAAAATATATTATAATTATAACAAAAAATAAAAAATGCAATTTGAACACATACTTTTCCCACGGGTTTATGACATTTACAAGGTTTCCGTGAAGATGAACTTTGGGAATTACTCTGTGCAAAGGAATAGCCAAAAAAGAAAATAAAAGTACTTTTTCGAAAAGCCCAAAAGTAGCTTTTTATTCAATTTTCTTCTTTTTTAGATGGTTGACAATTGGTGAAGTAAAATGTACTTTCTATATTGTAGTTCCCACGCCGTATACCTATAATAAAGCATATTAAATTGGGAAAATTAAAATAAATGGTCTAAATAGGACATGCAAGTAATTTTATACTTGAACTTAAGATAAAATATATAAGAGTTTACTCGTCCGATACACAAATTTAAGCAACGTATATGAGACGCTCATACACACAATGGCCTATTTGTTACATGCATTCGGGAAATGTTTTGAAGATGAGTTAACATGTGTGTCCTACTTGCTAGCAGTCACGTATATAAGAGGTGATTGATACATAAATTCAAGAAGTTTATAAAATACAAGTATGCATGACAACCTATTCGTGAAACGAATGCATGAATATTATGGAAGATGAGTTCACATGTGGCTTGCTTGTTAGTAGTCACGTGCATTAGAATTGATAGCAAACATGTTTCACACGGTTTGTTATTTTCATCTTATATTTTAAATATTTGAACTTTCTCTCTAGCTACATGACTATGAGGCTGTTTGACAGTTTTTTAATCAGCCGTTTAATGGTTTATATGCATGAATGGTTTAACATTTAATGATTCAGACTGTTTGTTTTACGAACACATGTTTGAATGGTTAAGACATTTACCTCTGAATGATTAAGCATTATACTGATGTTGAATGGTTAAGATGTCTAGTATTGAATGGTTAAGACATATTATCTGAATTGTTCAGACATTTGTCTTTGAATAGTTAATGTTATACTAGCTTTTAATGGTTCAGAACTCTTAATAATTCAATATTTAATGGTTCAAACTTCTTATTGGTTTAACATTTAATTATTTAGAAGTTGTCAAACAGGCCTTATGTCTCTTAAAAAAATCCATCAAATTTAAATTTGGTAAAATAAACAATTTAATTTGACATAAATTTAAACAATCTCAACAGCATTGGCATCACCCTTATGGACAAATTTAACCAAATTGATTAATATAGAGCTCATGATTTTCATTAGTTTAAGTAAATATAAAACAATGTATATGTATATTAGGTAACGGACACATCATTTTCTTAAAAATATATATAACTATTTGTTTGCATTATATACATGACAAATGAGTCAAGTAGAACAAAACACATGGAAACAGTCGATGTGTAATAAAACCCCACATCGATAAGAGCTTTTTTTGCACTTGAAACTTTGCAATTTACCACAAGACGACGATAGGTAATGTTAATAAAATTCAATTCTTGATTATTTATTGTAGAAGTATTATTGAATTTGTAAAGTAGATCTATGTTATATTATTACAATATAAAAAAAAATATACGTGTGTACAATGAATGAAATAGCTATAATCTTAAGTCAATTTATTTAGTTAAATATGGTACGGTGGTTTTATAGGACGTAGGTAGGTATAAAAATGAACCTAAAAACCTAGAATTGAGCAGAAAATAGAAAAAAGAAGAGGAAATTGTCACATGGTAATTAATAAACCTTTTATACGTAATTAATATTCTAGGTTTCGTACTTTTAATTTGTAACTTTCTGCTTCATTATGTCATGTGTTATAAGCTTTAGAGTTTAATTGTACCACAATGTATGTGTTTCTTATCGAGTTCTAGTGTTATGATTAATACTAGTGTAAATACTAAAGTAGGTTTAAAGAACATGTAAATAAACGTCATAGAAAATATAATATTTACTAAAATGCTTTTGAAATTTAATTACTTTTTAAGTACTTACATTTTTAAGATGTACTTTTAATGATAAAAACATATGAGATAAGACAAAAACACACAATTTATACTCAAACTAGTAAAATAAACAAATTAAAAGAACATGAAAAAGATTAATGCGCGTTCTTATCATAGCTTCGTTTTCTCAAGGATTAACATGTATCTTTTTATGGTTTGGTTAAATTATAGATATGATTCCGATGATCTATTTATTATGAAAAGATGTATTTTTTTTTAAAATTTTAAGTGATTTTATTATTTCCTCAAAAAAACAGGTGATTATGTTTGTTAAATGACACCACTTTTTTTACGTTTCGGGGTTTTTAGTCTTTCTAATCTTTTCCATCTCTTATGTGTCAAACAAATCCTTTTAAGCGGTACATTAAATTCAATTGAAAACTAGAGTTGTGTTACAACACGAGGGTATGTCATATTTTGTTGTGTTTAATTTGGTTTAGTGACGAAACTTGAACATTCCCGTAGTAGGAACGGAGGCGAAACTACTAATTTTTAATGGGGGCGAAATCTATATTATTATAAAAACTAATAATTTTTAGGGGGAGGGGCGAAATAAAAAATGTAAATATTGTTGATGGGATATATTGAAAGGGACATGATAAGTCAAATTAAAGAGAGGGCACATTTAACACAAACATTTAATTATCAAGATAATTTTCATTTAGAGAAATATCTTTTGCACATAAAAATGTTGTGTTAATTACACACCTTTTTACATTACTTGTTGCATCCCTTTGAATATATCATCAACAATATTTTTTAATCTAAAAGTTAGATATACACCCTTGCTTTGATGTTTTCAGATCACATTAAACTTGTGATTATACATTTCGCTAGTCCCTTAAAAGGATGCTTGTAAAGGTACGCAAAAAGGATCATTTGAGACTATCTTCATGACTTGTACATTGTTATATATGAGTCATATAACCTAATCTCACATAACAAAAATTGTATTGTGTCACATCAGTCTATTCTTCTTTTTTTTACGGTTTGTGTAGTCTAATACTATAAGTCTATATAGGTGAATATGATTCGTATAACTATTGTATAGAACTTGTATGATTCGTATAGGTGCATACAACTTGATAACATTTGAAGCTATTATCACCCACACGAATAATATAGACCTATACGGCTCCTATGTGTGTCAGTGGTGTCGAAAATCATTCATTGGTATAAAATTAAGTTTGTATAACTTATATAGGTGTCTTTGATGTTTTAAAATCTTCCTCTCATATGCTAATAAAAAGTGCTTAAAAGAATTTATGTGTATAATTTAATGAAAAAGTCGATGTGACTAAAGGAAAAAAGGTTTATAGAAGAGGATTCAGGTTGACACGAAGATGAAATAAAGGAAGATCAACGTGGTTTTGATCTGAAATAGATAAAGAAAATAGAACATATACAAAACATGAAACCATATGCAATACCATTTCCTTATTACCAACTCTTAGATGATAAATAAAATTTGATTACACTACTGTGTTATAGAAAATTTGGTGAAATGGGAATTTTTTTTATTAACTTTAACACAAAGAATTATATATATAATAGTTATTTATATAATCATTAGATAATAGATTTGCGCTTTCTTGATGTGAACAAAGAAGTGTTAAGCTTTAACAAATATGAATGAAATATCATTGTTTTAAATGAAAGTTTGAATATAATTTATGACACATAAGAAAATGAATAAATTTTTATATGGTTGACGAACATTTTAATCGCGTTTAATCTTCTGATTTGGTATCTATTAGTGGATATGAGTGTATATAATAAATAATGACTAATTATAGTGAGCTTAACCCTTAATTACATACAATGCTGATTATTTTTGTTATTATTTTGATAAAAATAAAAAGAAGTGAATTACTTGAAATTTAAATAACGGAAAGAAAGTATGAACTGAGACTGATTTATATGAATAAATTAAGAAAATATTCACAGGGTAGGGTAAGAAGTAGTTTCTGTTATATTATGGCATTGAAAGTGAAATATCGAATATCACAAGATAAACAATGGTAGATAAATAAACAATAAAATACATTATGTGTAGTCTCTGTAATTTAAGTGGAGCCAAGGCTATGAAAACGATATGTATAGTACATGTATGTCATAACACCATCCTTATTTTGGTTATCAGTTCTTTTTTGAGTTTTGAAACGATAAAGTTATATTATAATATAATAATAAGTTTTAGTATTGTATTGTTAAATTCATTCATATTTTTTTCAAATAACAAAACTAATGTTTCAAAAATATAGTTTTAGTGTTTTTATTCTTATTTTATAAATAATAACCAATTTCTTAAGGAATTAAGTTATTAACATGAAAGATATATGAACATTGGCTACATTTTATGTTTATTTTTTAAGTTGACTTAAATAAAATAATTATAAAATTTGGTTAATTATTTAACAATGTTTTGTTTTTCACATTTTACTTTATACTTTAGTTAAACTGTAAAGATAAGAGGTAAAAAACAAACTACAATCATACAAAAAGATTGATTTTTGAAGTATACCTTGAATATTTGTGAGCGTCTTGCTAGATGCTCGTCATCATAGAATCGCAAACACGATAAAAACAATATGGGAAAATGGTGGACGGCTCAAGATCTAACAACCAGATCAAGAAAGCTAGATAAAAGAGCCAATGATTTTTTAACCTAGTGGTTTAAGAGGAAGGTGTGAGATTTTATCTTTTTTGAAGGTCCAATGTTCAAACTTTGATATTGGCGAATTAATACTAACTTTGTGTTACTATCTTTTAACTATTAACTAGCCGTTAAAAAAGAAAAGAAAGATAAGTACGCTAAGAGGACGAAAATTGAGTGAATACATTTTATTAAAAAAATGATTCTTATACTTCTTCAAGTATACAAATTGTGTGGAATTTTCTGAAGAATCTGCTATGTTTTATTATAAAAAAATATACACAACAAAAAATCAAAACTTATTTCGATGTATACAATTTGTTTCTTATAAACATATAATAAGGATTAGTGTTTAATAACAAACAAGGTAAAATAAAGAAATTGTAAAATAGATAATATCTATAGAAGTAGAAAAAGATAGAATGTCTGCAGAAAAAATGGCAGTGTGTTTGCATCTACTGAAACTGTAAATTACTGGAAGAATCTTTAAATGCTGCTAATTGCTTATTGGATTATTTGGATTTTGGGAATCTGGGTCGTGAAATGACCCGTTTATTTATTTTCAAAATATTAATATTATTGTTTGTTTAATTATTTCAAACACCACCTTTCACATTTACATATTAACATTTAGGAATACAATTGTATGATATATACAAGAAATATGATTGATTCTAGTTTTCTTTTGTTTAGTTTCATATATTTTTGTTAACATGTTACTATATGTAGCTTAACATTATTTTCATAGACATGTTCATCTGAAAAGATATGCTATTAGCATTGAAAGAGCATTCGGATCAAAGCGCCATATAAATACAATGCCAAATTATATTTTGCTTGTTATAACTTTTGAGGGGTGACATGGTGTTAACTGTTAAACGCTTGAGACATGTAACATATTTTATCTGCTTTTGTTAGCTAGCAGTTTATTGTGATGCTCTCGTGAGATTTATGGTAGCAGGTACTCACACCAATAAAAATCACATATAACATTATTGGCGATATATCAAATACATTGCACAATTTATTTGCATAGTTGGATTAATCCAGTCCAGAATTAAGATTTAGCAATAAACACTATTAATATCGTTGTAGGACTAGTCCTAACGATAAAGACACATGTCTTTTAAATCGAAGGTCCCGGTTCGATCCCGAAGAAAGGCGTTATTTAAGAGAAATTAAGAGTAGTTACTTCCATTTAAAAAAACTGTTTTCATGAAGAAATTAAACCACAAAATCAAACGATAATTCTTGTTGAATTGGATTTTTGGACTTTGTAGCTTAGGTTTATCACTTTATCTTATTCTTTAAATGGTTTGGGCCCAAGCCCAGAACTTTGGTTGAAGCCTGAAGCTCGTTAACCAATAACGGACTTGACCTAATACTAAGAACCAATTTAACTGAACTATTTTATCCACTGGACCACATAAATTAATCGATGAAATCATATGTGTCCAAATTAAACTCGGCCCATTATTCAACTCTGGCCCATATTATATAGATCAAAATGGCAAAATCGTGAATCGTGATTGTGGGTGAATTGTATGGAACTAAATTAAAAATATTGGCGTATGGCTTCATAATAAAGTTGATTTTGATATTAATTAGGGATAATGATGTTAAATTAATCCTTTTATACCATCTTACTACTAGATTATCCCTCTCTATCGTAAGTGTATGAACATTTAATCGTATCGGACTGATTCCAAAACTAAAAGAAATTATTACACTTGGTCGAGACTAAAATTCGGGTCGAGTAATTGCATGAAACCCATGACCAAGTCGTGAAGAAGTAGAGCTGCTCGTGAGCTATTCACGAACCTGGAATCGAAGTCAAGGTTAAAAAGCTCGATTTCGATGATGAATTTTATATATTAAGTTTAACTAGGCACTCGATCCAGAAAAAGGTGTCATATATAAAACAAAATGTTTATATCAATCCAAATATATCTAATTGGGTTATTAGACCCTCATTGTCTTCTTAAATAATTAATGTTACTTAGTTCAACATCAAGTAATGAGTGTTGGTTTCACATTTTATTTTCTAACTAGATTTAATTTTCATAATTCTAGTTGTTTACACCGAAATAATATGTTCATGAGTTAGTCAAAGTGGCCCACTCCAACTACATAATATAAAAACGAAGACTCATCTAACATTTGACTTGTGTAACAAACCAAAACAAATTGATTCGTCTTCATTTACTAATAATATTACTATTGTCATATGCTCTTATTGTTATATATATATTGATGTAATTGATACCGTTATTGTTGCTTTTGTACTAACATTATTTTTTTATAAGTATTACAATTTAATATTAAAGTTTGGTGAAAACATGTGAATTCTTTTTTGTAGCATCAAACCCATCACCATCCGACCAAAACTTGTGTAGCCGCCCGCTTTAACGCGTATACTTTTTTTTAACTCTTTGTATAATAAGATCATCTATCGATCTTATATAATAATAATTTAAATAATCTATTATTATTATTATTCATTTATTCATGTGGACACCGGTTTGTCCTCTATATACAAGAACAACAATTCAAATGGCTCTTTATTTTTGGCTCGACCAACGCGTATAAAACATGCCAACTCATTGAGCCACAAGCCGACGGGGTTTGAATACAACTTTAATTTTGGCTCGACAAGTAATATTAAGTCAAAGGAGTTGGGCTTGTATTACTGGCTTAAGTCTGAAGTGACAGTCGACAAAAATTTGGTTCATATTCTCCATTAGGTCTCTTCCAAAAAGCCGTACTAACGTTTAAGGCTACTCAGAGTCCTAGACTAAAGTGTTGATATATGTGAGATTTTACAATGTACATTTGTTTGTAACTTCTTACAGTAAATACAATAGTAAAGTTACATATTTCATGGACAATTTATTAATTAGTCTTTTGAAAAGACAATTTACACACCCATATAAGAGGAGAAGGAGTCGTGCTAGGTTTCTCGGGTTTTCACATCATATTTTTTTAATTTCTCGAGTTTTTCTCTATTTTGCAGGGTGTCATCCTGTTTTTCTCACATTTTTCTAGTGTGTTGTGGAAGTTGTACAGTACAACTCCAACACACAAAATCAATCAGTGGTGCACGGTTGGGTTGGGAATTAAAACTGACGCCAAGTCCGGGGGTGGCATTCCCACCAGGGCCGGCTTTTCCCAATCACACCCGAGGCACGATACGTGTACTTTAATTTATTGTTTATTTATCTTTACACTTCAACCTTTAAATGAGGGACACTATTAATAAACAAGCATACCATTTCAATAAATGCCTTTGGTTGTACAATTTATACATATGAAATTGGTGAAATGAAATGATATAAACAAACACGAATCTAAAAGAGGTACAAAGGAACACATTTTCAAACGTAACCTTGATAAAGTAAGCTTTAACAAACAAGCGCTCCAAAAATATATCCTAAAAAGAGGGGAAACATCTACTCCATCATCAAAAGCAAAAGCTAATGTCCTTTTTTATATAAAAATTAAAAATAATCACATAAAATCATCTCAAAATAGGATTCTTGTGACGTGAAATACGTGGGTTTGAGTAATAATTAAGAATGATTTGTAACTTTAGTTTTAATATAAATTAAAGCACATTAGACTTAAGAGCGTCTTGATAAAAAGTTGGTTTAACGACTATATATAAACTCATAGTTATGTCAACTAGGCAAGGTCATGTGAGCAAGAAAAAAATTTAATTAAAAAATAATCTATGTGAGCAAGAAAATGTACAAGTTACCGTTATTTTTTGAGCTAAAACGCCATACGTAATAGATTAAAATATTTCAACGTGCCGGATCATGTAACGGTTTGCTCAACTTGGAAATGAATTAATTCATTGTAAAACTTTACACCTTTTTTACTTTCTTAATTTCAAAGTAAGCTGTAAATGTTAAGTTTTAGGATATGATAATGCCTATAAAAAATATAAAATTGGTAAAATGGTATATCCTCTAACTAAATAGTCGTTAGTGTTAATTTTGTAGAGTGTAAACTACAAGTGGTGATCTCAATAATAAAAAAAGTGTATTATAGATAGTATATGTGTTTGTTGGTTATAAAATTCTAACTGTTTCCTTAAACATAATAAAGAAGTTTTATATCACTATAATCTATTTCATATTATAATATATGTAAAGAGGACAAGAAATAATTCTACATAAAATTTAAATTTTTAAGTAACTAAAAGTGTTGAAACACATTATATAATTCTTTAAAGTTAAACTAAAGTTTATATTTTGTTATTTTTTACTTTTTAACTTGTCTCACATTGAGTAATTTACGCAATAATCTATTGCATATATACACATCACATTAACCAACCACCTACTTAAACCCCAACTCATCTTCAACATCTAGCTTCATTCCACTCTCAAGTGTTATACACACACACACACACACACACACACATATATATATATATATATGTCTCTCTCTCATACACACAAACACACACACACACTTGCAAAAATGCTTCTAAGAATAACATATTCCAACACCAAAAGGTTCTTGAAAACCACCATAAACAGCTTCAAGTCCTACTTTACAGGAGGTTATCAAAGGCTACCCAAAGCCCCACCTTGCAACCCTTTTTCATGCTCCGGCGGCAGCGGTGGTGGTGCCGCCGGAGTACAAGCGGCCCACTTCCACCAAAGCTATAGAGAACCACCAACAACCACCACCATCGAAGAAATCACTAACAAGAACCTTAAAGATGCAAACTTGATCAATAATCACTATCATGATGATGATGATGATGATGATGATGATATCAAGAAACAATTAGATGAAGGGGAGTCGTCTAAGTGTTTGGTTACAAGAAAGTTAAAGGAGTTGGAGATGATGGATCAAAACAATAGTGATCTTGTTCTTGATATTGAAGAGGTTCTTCATTATTATTCGCGGTTAACATGTCCTGTTTATCGCGATATTATTGAGAAGTTCTTCGTGCATATGTATACGGGGACGTTCGTTCTTTCTCGTATTGAGAATCACTGCTAGAGAAATGGGTGATCTATGGTGAAAACTGTGTTACAAATACGTCAGAGATGCTTGTTTCCTACGTGTTTGTGACACCTAGCTAGTTACATATGAAATCAGCCAGTTTTCGAGTAATGAATTCAGTGTTAGAACACTGTTTATTTGAATTTAAAGGTATGTAATTATGATTAAGGTTAAAGTGTAATGTTTTTATGAATTATGATTGAATTTGGAATATTTTAGTGTGCATATTTTGTTTCTTTGGGATTTGGTATGACCTTTTTGTTCGTGTGATATTGATTGTTTGGATAAATTTAGAAAAATGTAAAGGTTATTAAAAAAGGATAATTTGTTTGTAGTTTAAAATTAGAGGGTGGGAGCAAGTAAAACTCTACTAAATGATTTTATCCTTCATCTCTACGTAATCCGAATGACTAATTTAATAATTCAAACTTAACATAAAACAAATTATAAACATTTGATCAATATGATTTATTTTAAATTAAGACCTAACTAGCATATATTCTTTAAACGATGTAATTTCAATAAAACAGTATTAAAAGCAAAACAAATAGTACACATGAGGGAAATAGAGAAATGGTAAAAGAATAAGATATAAGACGGATTTTTTATAATTTATCAGTAATTTTTAATCCATACGAGAAAGTAGAGAAATATAACATCTTCAAACAATATAATAGTTTTTGGCATCTTGATGACAAAACAACACTCTTTCTATATAATTGTAGCATCCTTATTGCAATATTTGAATGTTAGTACAAATCGTAAAAAATGATATAGGTATCTTTTGCATACATCTCGTTTGAGCTAAATAGTTTTAAAATAAACTATTATATTGTTTTGAGTTCGTGTGTTTTATTGGCTGGTTGGTAAGATGAAAATATTATGAATCAAAACACGAAAAGTTAGGAAAGTATGCCTAAGAGAATCATATATTACCAAAACTTTGGGTCGAACCTTAAATACATTACATGACTCGACATGAATTTCAATACTATATTTATTTATGTATAGAAATTTAAAATAAATAAACAAACTATCTAATAATCTTTTAGCACTTCAAACCCCATTGTGGTATATGGGCCACATAGATTTGGGTCAAAATTTGTGGGAATCTATAGAATCCTATGTGAATACATTAGTTATGTGTTGTATAACGAGGGACACATTTTCAAATTGACGACAAATTGTCTTTATATATTCATTGTTTAATAAATATAATAATAATATATATGTGTGTGGTAGATGATTAATAATACTTCCAACGTCTTTAGAAAAGATGATTGAACCTTTCTAATCAAATCCCTTATATTAGGAACATTAATATTGTTGAGGATAGGAATCCGATATAAAAATAGCTTTATAAAAATGACTAAAGTTGTTTAAATCTTTATTTGAGTTATTCAATTTCAATTTATTTCATCAATTAAAATATGAAACTTTTACAATGTTTTTACATCATCATAACAACCGGTGATGTGTTTGGTTTTGATAATCTTAGATCAAGTGGTGAGGTAAACCAAAAATAACAACTTTTTATAACTCGTGAATCAAAATCAAATTGCTGTAATATTGATACTGTTATTCAAATTAAAACAAAGTTTTAGCTAAATCATAAATATAGACAATTTGTGGTATTGTAATTTAACCGTACTTGAAAATTATTGCGTTATTGTTTTAATATGGATTACAGAAATTTTATGAAATCCAATGGACAAAAGATACTTGCATCAATAGTTATTGATTATCTACTTTAATTGGGCTTAGGGTCCAGAGTGTTATGAATCACAAGATTAATTGGGCTTAGGGCTATTTAAATTGAGGTCAAAATTCATGGTTATGTATTAAAACAAACTCATAGAGTCGTATGAACCAAATGGGCCAGAACCGAAATGAAAGAAATTACATAAAAGCCCCTTAACTTTTCAAATTTGTATTTACTATAAAATATAATTAAGTTTTTTTCTAAAATGTATAAATAATTGTTTATTTGTATAAAAATATCTTTTATCCAACATAAAAAACAAATTTAATCATGGTTTTAAGAAGATCTTTATACGTTATTTTCCTTTTGTGAATTTTTTTATAAAACCGAAGACGAATTGTTATTCGTTAGTAATATGTTTATGAGATGTGTGACAAATTTCAAACGTGTATCCATGAGAGTGGTGGGTATTTTTATGTTTTACTTTTGAGGTTAATATGTATGTAAATGTTTCATAGTATACACGTGTATTTTTTTGTGCTTAAGGTATACCTCTTTGGACTGGAATTTGAATGAGTAATTTCAAATCACATGAGATTATAAGTAGGTATGCATGACAGAAGTGGGCGTGCCTTCAAGACGTAGTTCAATGTAGTGATGTGGCTATGTAGTACCATATGGGAATATCTCCTCATTCTTATGTGATATCACTTCATAAGAGAGGAGAGGGATTGTTGTGACAATGATGACGCATCATTGTGTGTTTCATGTGCAACCAGTTCAATGCACAACTCATTAAGGTTGCGTAATGAGAGAAACAAGATGGATATTATTAACTTATCATGGTTATAAGGCGATTTTGAGGATTAATGAAAGAGATAGAATATTTTGTAATGCCGATGTGAAAGATACATATAGTGAAAAATGAGAAAAGACGAGAAATATGTCACCCGAACCCTAATTAGTGCAATGAAACCCATAAATCAATGTATGATGAGTAACAAGGCCATCAATATAAAAGGGGAGCATGCACCCTAACTAATTAGGAGGTCAAATCCAAACTTCATGTAGGATGCGGACTTCTTTGTTAATGATGCAGTCGTTAATGTGCTTATTGATTACAGTTTACAAGTGAGTTTTGCTTATATTATGTTTGTCATGGTTGATAAATATGATATTATATGTCTATAAAAGATTGTCATGTCTAATTAAAAAAATATAAATTTTAGGTTAAATTAATATGAATGTCAATGCCATTAGGAGGTTTCAACATCATCTTGAGAGTCATGATTACACCCGTTATAATTGTTAAAAGTATTCCATCAAATAAAAAGCATCAAGTTTTAGAATAAGAAAATGTGATATAATAATTAAATGAATAGGTTAGAAAATAAGGTTGTTAGTGGGAAAAACTAATACATCATTTGGATTATTGATGTATTGTCATTTTGTTAGACACACACTCAATGTCACGTGCACCCCGAGATGCCAATCAAGTTTGTCACGCGCTATAATACATTTGCCCTTATTTTTCCTAAATTTCTCCTTTCTTATTGGTTGACTACAAATAATATCATATGTATAATATCAATTTAATATTTAACGCGATAGGCTAACAGACATGCTATCTTGATGATGGTCGACTATTGTCTCATGAACTTCGCTTCTTCTCTTCTAAAGCCCACAGACCATGCGACAACGTTTTTTCTCATATCTTCTAACTGAAACAACATAGTTTTGTCGCAGGCAATATGTGGCCGAAGAAATGTAATTCTATCTCTCACACATATATCGGGGTCCAAGGGGATGAATGGATTTGTTTACATATTTAATCCATACACGTTCTATATTTACAACTATTTCTATGATTTTCTCAGAGTTATTTGTGTTAATTGTTTTTTTTACTTCAGCTTTTATGAGTTGATGATTAAAATGGTTTGGGTTTAATAATTACATTAAAGGCATGCTAAAAATATTTTATTTGATACATGAATGAATTTTTATTTTTGTAAATTTATAATGTATTACTTAAAGGGCTTGATTTTTTAACTATTTTGATTAAAAATAAGAAATATATTTTATCTTCTTACTTAGCATTCTCTCTGAAAGAAATATGGAAGATTGTTATATTTTTAAACACACAATAACTAATTTATAACTTGTAATTATAATAAATATAAGAACCATTTGTGTAATTTAAAATGAATTTTATTTATTGAAATCTTGAATTGTTATTTTGGGAAAGGAGTAAAAGAGGTCCCAATTCTGGATGTCGCTTCTCCTTTTCTTGATACATGCAAACTCCTAAAAGATTGACGTTCTAATTTATATCTGGACTTTTTATTTATGTGTTGCTTTTATAATTTTATAAATTGTGATATTGATACAATAAATTCTTTTCTATTGATACTTCAACTGGAATATATTTAAATTTTGTCTATTATATCATAAATACCTTCGAAAAGAGGTACCAAAATAGAGTTACTGAATACAAAGAGATGACCCTTGAATCCTTGATCCATTAATGTGGTCATGTAGAATAGTTTTCTTTGAATTTCATTGGAAATTGAAAACTTCTATAAAAATGTAATTTAATAAAATCATTTTTCTTTAGTTTTTTTTATGATATTAAATGTTTTACGTAAGGCTAGCAAAACAGATCTTATCATGTTTAACAGGTTATAGATGGCGTCTGTAACTCACATATCAAACATGTAAAGACTTGTTTAAGTACTTATATATTATCCCTGTAATTTTTTTATATCTTTTTACGAATCAAGAATGTGAAATAATAAAGTCTACCTTTTTATTTTAGTTATTTTCAAAAATATAAAAAAAATGTATTTTTATTAAACAGGTTTAATCGTGTCATAAACATGTCGGGAATTGTCAGCCCTATTTTACAATTAGTGAGACATGTACCAATTTTTTTATGGAATAACTAATGATTAAAACCTACTTTTTGTGTTATAAATTTAAACAAAAATAGTCCATGCTAGCTACGAATTTGCGTTATAAATTTAAACAAAAATAGTCAATAAACATAAAATTGTAACTTGGGCATTAGTATAGTACCTTTATTGATCCATATGATATTTGTTTAAAATTATTATTGGTTTGAATAACTATTGGTTCAAATAGCTCCTGCTTCAAATGGTTTATGGTGTAGATGGCGTTTGGTTAAGATGGTTCTTGCTTCATAAAAATTATTGTTACGCATAAATTTATTTTGTTTGTTGGGACTGATATATCTTGATATAGTGTATGTGTCAACGTTTTAACGATCCTACAGCGTGTTGCTTCAAACATTTAGTTTGGTTGGAATGAACTTTTAAACAGGCTTGGTCCAGTGTATGTGTCTTCTAGCAACATTTATATGTGACATAGCATAAAACACTAGAACTCATTTAATATAACAAATTATAATATATTAAAAGAGTGAATTATAGATATAACCTAACCACATGACGAAAGTTGTTGGTCATCATGAACGAATTAACAGGTACCTTAAGCCATCATACTTTTGATTATAACACTAGTGATGAACAACATAAAAGGACAGTTCAACCTAATGACACTAAGTTTATTATTAGAAATCATTGTCTCATATAATGCGTTCGATTTGAATAATTTACTTGATTATTATTGCTATATATTAATTAGTTTAACTTTTAAATACAATACAAGTTATATAATCTATAAGTAACATAAAAACCTTTCACACCATAATATATTAAATAAAACCTTTTAAGAATATATAATGACCTACTTGAGAGAATATTATTATCAATAATATTATATTTTAAAACCAAAAAATCAATACAATTTATTGGTAATTTATTTCTAATTATACTTTACAAGCCATCGGAAGACTTGCACCTCGATCTATCATACATACAGATGATATATCATATAACAGACTAGAGTAACATTAGCTAAATTGCATATAGCGAAGAAAATAAGAATAAAGATATTATTTCAATAGTATTTAGATATTACAAAACAAAAAATGAAAATTACAACACATCTACCATTTAATTCCAGTAACTAAAGGATTTGGTTATTAAGAAACACTCAATTATAAATCTAACACTCGTATTCTTTTACACGGTTCGTATATCCGTATGAGTATAACTCATATGAGACGTATAACCATTCTGATAGTCTTCTGAATTTTCTTCGTATTGAATGTTGAATTTTTACTATATGTGTTGTGCAAGTCTATATGTGTCGTATATGGTTATATGAGACGTATACTCAACCATGTACGTCACATATAGAGTTATACGAAACGTATAAAAAGGTGTCGATTTATAACAGTGGTGTCCTGATAACAAGCTATAAACCACCGTAAAATAACGAGAATGGATAATCCGGCGGCAGTTTAATCTCCGGCACCGGAGAAAACCCACCACCACTTTCATCCATCACGCTACCACTGCCTCCGCCTCTAGCAGCGGCGGTCGGCTGCCGTGACATCGACGGTGCATCCAGTGTCGCCGGTGACGATGACGGCCACAACACTTCATCACCATAACAATCCTCCGGCGACGCCGCCGTCCATTCGTTTACAATCTGACAGTCTTCTTCCTCCTTCATCTTCAATCTCAACGACGGCGACGGCAACGACGACGGCGACGGTGACGGTGACGTAGTGGCGATGAAAATCCGTTGGCGTTTTTGATCAAGCAACCGTTTGGACCGTTGATCCACCTGAAGCATCATACTTGGCAAGATCTGGGGATCATCGGCGACTTTATGCAACAACGCCATCATCTGCTCCGGGCGGCGCTCCGTCGTCTCCAACCTCTTGTTCATCTCAACCATCTCCTGTTCTAGAACCTTCTGTTCACGTTTCAACTTCTCAATCTCCACCACCATCTCATCACCATCATCGTCATCATCGTCTTCATCACATCGATTAACACAAATGCGATTATTAATCTGCTGCTTCTTCCTCCCGATGTTCTTCAGCAAATGCGTTTGGCCTCTCAGGAACCACTGGTTGGCGAACTCCCACCGATCGGGGTCCACTTTTTTGAAACCCTAATTCAACAAAATCGATCAAAACAGGTGATAGATTACTTACAAGCTAGTAAATCGAATTCAAGTGTTGATTGATTGGATGCTTACGTAGGTGTTTAATTGGCGAACGAAGCTGGAGAAGTTGTTGTGCTTGAAGTTTGCAGGGAGAAGATGCTGCGAGAAGTGTTGGGGTTTGAGGATGATGAAGGTGTTGTTGGAGATTCCCCAACGGATGAAGGTGTCGAGAGAGGGGTCGTTGACCATGTGGTAGGTTTTGAGGACGAAAGGGGCGATGGAGTCATGGGGATCCATTAGAGTCTTTGTGTTTGTGTTTGTGTTGCAGAGGGGATTAATGGAGTTTTTGAGTGTTGGTTTGATATACGAAGAAGATGAAGATGAAGAAGAAGTGTAAAAGCATGGGGGTGGGACCGGAGGTAGGGCGGAGATGTGGGGCCGGAGGTTCAGATATTTCGACGGTAAGAACACGCGCTAAAATGAGAGTTGTATGTGGGTGGGAAGAAGGTGTTGGGGTGGGTAGTTCTCTCCGTAATATATATATATTTGAACGTTAAATAAATATTTTTTAAGTACGATCACTCGGGTTAACACATTAGCGAAAGGTTATTCACACTCACGAATACAAACAACGTTGGTGACCCATCTCGTCCATCATTTCAAGAGAAACCCACCACTCAAATACCCGCTGTGATAAAACCATTGGCCCACTTGAAGTATATTGCACCTAGTAAGACTCCAACCCATAATCTTAAGTTTAAAAAATCATAGACTAAAACTCTTTTGGCCTACTTGGTTCTCTCCATAATATTTCTTCTTAAGATGTAAATATGACGGGATTTTGTATTAATTTTTTACTGTAAGTAAAAATAACCAGTGTTGAACGTTTGAGCTAAGTGATTATATTAGTTGTGGGTTTCTTTATAAGAGAGTTACGGGGTACGATCTCGACTGGAAAACAATAAATAGAATCGATTAAAATAACATCTATGTTTTGAAACAAAGTTTTCATATTTGTCTTACAAAAAAATATAATATTTTTGGGGGTGATTTACGGTGTACTTTCCAACCGAATGGTTTGAGTTTTAGTTTTCGAGGCAAGTGGGTGTAATTTTGTAAATAAGTTAGAAAATTTGACCACTTTTGTTCAAAGTATATTTGTGTTTGTGGACGGTTTTTTAGGTTGTTAACGAACAAGCATAAACAAATATAAATGTGTTTGTTTTTATTAACAGTTGGACACGAACAAAAATATACATTCGTTTACGTTCATGTTCTTTTATATGTTTTGCTAAAGTTAATATGAATGAATACAAACATGTCCCTTTAAACCTGGTTTGATCAAAATCATTTAGCCCAATAGTATTAAGGTGTAGTGAAGTTCTCTTATATTTGTGAACATTCAAGTCTCGTTGTGTACAAGTAGTCTAGATTTAATGGGTGTGAGAGTTTATTATTCAAAAGAAATAAAGACTTCTTGCTTTTATAATTTGTAAACATAATTACTACGTATCCCATATTTTATTAGACTAAAGCTATATTTACCTAACAATAAGCTTGTTTTTATGTTCTAGTTTTAAAAAATGATATTTTATAGATATAAAAAGTTTGCAAGTAACATTCTAAGAGTTTTCAAGCCTGAAAAAATAGATAATAAAAGTATGTGTTAATTACATAAATAATCCATGTGTTTTATTTAAAGTAATAGGTTTGGGTACCATCTGAATCATCAAACACATATCATCTGAACCCTAATTGAATCGTCGGTGGTGGTGGGAGTCGCCAGTGGTGATTAGGCGGTAGTGATGGTGGTAGCGCCTGATGGTCATCGATGGTTGTTGGTGGTGGGGGTCGTCAGTGGTAGTGGGGGGAGTTGGCGGTGGTGGTGAGGGTTTGCAGTGGTGGTGGTGAGATGATGTTCAGACGACAGTGATGGTGAAAGCAGTTGGTGGTCGTCGTTGGTCGGTGATGGTGGGAGTCGCTGGTGGTGGTGGGGGTTAGCGGTGGTGGTGGTGAGATAATATTTAAGTAAATTATAGAATTAGCCCCTCACTTAAGTTACATAATCAATTTCTTAAATGTAAAATGACTGGAATGCATTGAACCTAACATAAAAATTAACAAAAGTTAGTATTAATACCAAAACTCGTTATAAATTAAAACCGCAAAACCTATTCGTGTTACTTTTTTTGCTTAGTACCAAAACCTATTTTTTTATTAAACCACATGGACTATTTATATAATTAACTCTAAAAGTATCTTTAAATGAACACTTTACATTATTTACTTATAATCTTCAAACTAATGTCGTATCATAAAAACTTTTTTTTTTGGTAAAATAATTACTAACAATAAATTATATATATTTTTTAAATAAAATAATTTTCATGCACTTTTTTAAATTACACAAAACTAAATTACATTATTTCTAGGTATGAGTTCATAATCTCCTTTAATAAACAAAATTTCTCGTATTTCATGCACTTTTTTAAATTACACAAAACTAAATTACATTATTTCTAGGTATGAGTTCATAATCTCCTTTAATAAACAAAATTTCTCGTACATTTATCCCAAAATCCGTACACTAATTAATTGTATTTCTCTTTTGAAAGTACTTAATAATTCTAGAAAAAAAAAGTATTGTTGGGTCATGAATGGAAAGTGGCAGGAGGTGATTGGCTCGCTAGCTAATAACTATTCTTATTTCTGTCTAAGAAACAGTATCAATGGCTAATTGGTTAATTATTTAATTAAAGATTGTTGAGATGGGAAATCAAGAAAATAATGTAATTAATCAATAGTAGTATCTTACGTCATCTGTTATATTTGAGTATTTGACTCAAATTATAGCTCAATAAACCAATAAAACGGTGCCATATATTACGGTGATTTATAAAAGCATATTATCCACATTATTATATTGCGGATAAAGACTGTATACGAAAACTCACAAATGTCACAAAAGCATACATACACTTGTCATATTTGATATTTGTTACAAAAAGCAACCTATTAGAACTTTTATATAAATATTCTTGAGTTTTCTTTATGTTGATGAAAAACATATGTTGTTTTGTGCTACCTATCACTGAAATATCACTATACGTTTTATTGTTCTAGCGTGTTATTTTTCAAATTAATTTTAAGTGTTATTACTAAAACCTTCGAGAACACCACGGTCACGAACTTGGAGTAGACCACCCTAGTAGCCGTTCACAACAATATACAATCATTGTCAAAACATATCCATCAACCCCAACAAACAACCCTCTCGTAGACTCACCTTGTCACCAATTTCTTCCTTAACCGCACCACAAACCGGCCATGTCCTAGTACCAAATGAATTTTATGAAAACTAACATGTTTATATAATTGATTATTAAAACTAATGTGTTTTTTCCTTTTAAAAATGTTTTTAAGAGTTTCAAACATCACGTTCATGAAATTGCTATATGCATGGTCTATTAAGCATGTTGTATCATGAAACCATTTTGACATTATAGCATTTCACAGGGTTGTAGCTTCAAAAAATAATGGATTAATCATGATTAGAGACCCTGAATTACAATATGTTTATATTAATCAAAACCGTATACATTAAAAATTATAATAATTACTTCTAACAATACATTATTTCTAAACCATGTAACTAACAAATAAGGTAAGCTGGTAAGTGCTGCCAAAATATTAACATTTGTTGAACTTCTCCTTAGTTCGCATAATATAAACTATTTTCAAATATAGATATAACCTAGTTATATATATACTAATACTAATTATCACATTTACATGTATCATGAGAGGTAGAATATGATTTATTGAGTTCTATCCATCTTTTTCTTTTTTTTTTTAATATTTAACTTTTCCGTTTTAACATAGTACTTTTACATGTTTGACAATTTATTTCTAATAAATTTTACTTTCAAATTTGGCATCCTATACTTTTTATATATTCAAAATTTGTGTTTTTACGTTTCGGTTTAAATTTAGGAGTTCACAAGCCGCAACGTATGTGTGTGGTTTGACATTTGTACATTTATTTTTCCCCCATTTAACGACCCGTGACAGCGCGCTGTTCCTAGGTCGACTGCTAGCTTTATATGTTTTACGTTTCACATGCATGGTTCAAAGTTTTTCGTCTACTTTTCGTTCAGTTTATTTTTTTCATTTTTAATTTCTTTTACGATACGAGTTTTTTTGTTGTTGATTGTGACGGACAGTACCATGCCATTGGTGCTACTTGGTACGGATTTACGTTCCCGACTTAAAGTAAGTAACTTAATAATAGTAACTAACTATTAACTATTTACTTTCAAGAGTACGTGCAGATCATAACTTACGCAAAATATCTATAATTTTTTAATACTCTTTCAGTCTTTCTCTTGCACTACTTAATTTGTAATTATTTATTCATAAATAACGGGTGTCATTTTATGCTTGAAAGATTAGAACAATAATTTGTTAGTTTAAGTAACAAGTGCACCAATCAAAAGGAGACAACCACACTCCTAAACTTGCATGGCTATAATCTTTTCGTAGTTTTTAATTGCTATTTTATTATTATTTTTAAATTCATGTTATATGAAAAGAAGATAATATTTTTATTTAATTAAACACATAACCATTATTTGCTCAAAGGCAAAGAATAATTAGAATATTCCTTGAGAAAAGGCGAGTACCACTTTAAACTAGAACGTTACCTTCAAAATGGTATATGTGATCCTTTTGTAGTTTTAATTTCATTGGTCATCAAAATGGTTTACTTTTAATTAGTTCTTGGTTGACATACAAAAATAGTAAACCATACTGGATTTATTGTTAGTAATTTTGTTTTAGATTTGATGTGAGCAACATCCATATAATATCAAATAAGGGTAGGACACTAAGGTTTAACAACCAAATCATACTTTTTATTTATATTTACATCGTATATTACATAGTCAAACCTATCTGTAGAAAGGAGTCAAGATATTCAAGTAAACCAAATGTAAAAACTTGACTTTTATAAATTTGGTCCTACGAGAATGCTACCTTTTTATAAAATAATCATATGGCAAATCCTGTTACCCTACAAAAATCTTACCATTCACTTTTTTTTTCTAGAAACAAAATCAAGATTACATATTTTAAGTAACAATCATTGAAGGTTATTTAGATTCTGGCAGATGTTAAAGATGTTGTTTCCATATAAAAAGATTTACAAACAATCAAAATCACGTTTTAATTTTTCTGAGTTGCACAATCTTAGATAGTTCACACTCCCAATCCAAACAAATGTAAAAAAAATGAGAAAGGAATTTGAACACTTGAATCATTAACACAACAACAACAAGGTACGTACCAAACACCCACCTTAAAGAGTAAGCTGCAAAATCAATTGCCACATGTAGCAAATGATAGAACACTGTATTCTTCCCAATGAATTTGAAAGTTATGTGATTATGCTTGTTGTTCTTAAATTTCGGATTTATAGATACTTCTTGGGAGAGAATGGTGTTTAATTATGTCATATAATTGTCGAGTTGTTATGATAGGTTGATCTGCTTCTACCAGCAAGTTCATTTCCTGTATTTGTAGATCACAATTAAAAGCCTGCCACATTGAACTGGTTAGCTAGGTAACAAGTCAAATGGATTTGAGTATAAACTAACACATCCAAATAACGGATTATCTGACCTTTTGAATATTTAGAAATTAGAATCGGAACATGGTTAACTAATAGTACGAAGTATTGGATGAGGTTTATAAGCATGTAACTGCACTTTGGGTTACTTTTACCCGTTTGATTGATTTTATATATATAGATATTTTACTAGTTTGAGCAATTGGAAAGAAATAAATTTAATATCCATAGTCTCCTCCGCTTGTTTCCTGCGAGCATTTACAACGAGTAATGCAACCAGTCATATTCAATGTATTTAGATTTAGCATAAAAAGATAAAATGAATATGGATCGAAGTCACACATATAATAAACTATTTTCACTAAAACCATTCATGTATTGAAATTGTTTGATGTGTCACTAAAGTATTCATAAGTTTGATTTTTTACCAAATCTAGACAATAATATATTTAAAAAGATGTCAACATGATTGTTCAAATTGTTTTTGCCTAGAAAAAGTAAGAGCATTCTATTATCTAATATCTATGATCAAAGTGATAATAAATTAAACAAGATACATATTTGTGTGGACCTATAAAGTAGTTTGAGTATATGAGTGACTTCCACTTAAATTATCCAAACAAATAGATAAATAAGATTTGTTTCAGGTCATGTGTCAACGTGTCATGATGCGTTAGGACATACAAGTATTTTACCAAGATTCAGATTTTGATGAAATGCATGATATTATAAAAGTACGTGAGTTACCAATATATGAGTCTCTTAAGATTTTAGTTGATGTACTCCCTCTAAAAAGTATATGACCCTGGTGAAGGGTAGCTTAATTACTTGACGTCATTAGATCACTTCTCTTCCATAAAACTTTGCAACATAACTTAAATTTTTCATCAAATAGCTCTCACAAGGGTAGCTAAATTTTTCATCAAAACTTTGCAATAAATGATTTCATAGTTTAAAAAATTGACATGTTTTTTTATTGTTTTTATTGTTGATTACTTAAGTTCTGGATCTAAATTGAATATAATCTATAGAAAGCATCATGAGTTTAATTATTTAAGTATTAAGCTTAAATTCTAATAGTAACAACTAGCAACTACAAATGAACAGTATTTTATGTCAAACTGTCAACGTGTGTGATTCACCAGTTTTATATTATTTAAGGTTTAATACAAAAAAACGTATGATCTTATGTATGCTTATGGATTATACTAATGTGTTTATGTTGATATTTTGTGTATTCGGTTAAATCCTTTACGTGTGCATTTTATGAGCGTGTTTAGTTGTACAAATCTTTCTTTTATGTGTTTGCATCAGTAATTTATTTTATTTTATTGATTTTGTGCGTTTGTCTTTAAATATTAACCATATAAACCTTTTGTATAACATATTATTATTATACATCTTTCACTACTGCATGAAAAATTATAAAAAGTAAAAGAAGTCTGCAACCGTCACTCGCAGGTAACGATATTACCGCACCCCTAGCCATGTCACATCACCCATTTCCACCACGCCTCTTTCTTCTTTGATCATAGGCATCGACGACATGTCACCACCGAAGAACACCATGCACCTTTACTTTTATGTCTATGTGTAAAGTCGAACTCGTCATAAACGTCATAAAGACAATAAAGAAAAGATTTTGTAAAAAAATTATGACAAATCTAAGTAACGTATCGGAGATCCATCTGGATACAGTGATACACCAAATGAATCTCTCTCACCGATTCTGATGATCGTTCCGACCAAACTCCGGCGACATGACGACGGCGACGGCAACGGAGACGACGGAGACGATCTCACACAAATACAAAATCTTCATCATCAATCTATCACTCATCATCCTCTTCATCTCAATCTCCCTCTTTCACCTCAACAAATCCCCTCAAAACCAAACCCTAACCCTAACCCCCAATTCACCTCCACACTCACAACAACAACAACAACAACAACAATCGATTGCACCTAGAAGGAACTACATAGTCAGATTCATCGAATACAAGGAAGCGGAGCACCACAAGAACTATCTCAAACAGAACACAAAGGGGGAATCCAACGGTTGTTCGTATTGGGACTGGATTGATCGGAATAACCCTGCCTCTAGGTTCCCGACGGACTTCGGAGTGGTGGCGATCGACGATGAGGCGGTGGATTCGGTTGTCGGAGAGTTTGAGAGGCTGGAGATGGTGAAGGATGTAACGGTTGATTCGAGTTATCAGTTGAGAGATTTGTTAAGTAGAAGTGATAAGGAAGATGAGAGGATCGGAGCGTTTTCCGGTGGGAAGAAGAGGCCTGGGAAGATCTTTACTTCAATGTCGTTTGGTGAAGGTGAGGATAGTAATCAGACGTTTGAATGGAGAAGAGAGCTTCTGTCACATGTAAGTTTCGTACTTCCATTCGATTACGGTTTCATGTTTGTGAGAATTTGTTAAGTGATAGTGCTGATCGAATAGAGGGAATTCTATTGTGTGATTTGCAGATATCACAGGTTACATCATTGTTTGGAGCAGATGCACTTTGGTCCAAAGGGTACACAGGGGCAAAGGTTAAGATGGCTATATTCGATACTGGGATTCGGTCAGATCATCCACATTTTCGCAATATCAAGGTTGTGTGTCAGCATTAGTTGGTTGAATTTGCAAGATTTATATGGTGAGAATCTAATAGTTTATGTTTAACGTTTCAGGAACGAACTAATTGGACGAATGAAGATACTTTGAATGATAATCTTGGACATGGTACATTTGTTGCTGGAGTGATTGCTGGTGAAGATGCAGAATGCCTTGGTTTTGCACCAGACACTGAGATTTATGCTTTTCGTGTGTTTACAGATGCGCAGGTAATGCATATTGTACAGTTTCACAATGCGTAAATCACAATTTACCAGTTATTATTATTGGCTTTAGGGTAGATCTTATTTAACCCTGTATGGAAAGAATTAGGCGTTTAATTATTTAAAGAATAAGTTTTTATTCAGCTTATTGCAGGTTTCATATACATCATGGTTTTTAGATGCATTCAATTATGCAATCGCGAGCAATATGGATGTTTTAAACTTGAGCATTGGCGGTCCTGATTACTTAGATCTTCCGTTTGTAGAGAAGGTGAGACTCTTATTGACCCTTTTTTAAAAAATGATCTGTTTTGACTTGAATTCATTTTGACCTGTTACCAGGTGTTGGAATTGACAGCAAGCAATATTATAATGGTATCTGCAATTGGAAATGATGGCCCCCTTTATGGTACACTAAATAATCCTGCGGATCAAAGTGATGTTATTGGCGTTGGTGGTATAGATTACAATGATCACATTGCTTCATTTTCTTCACGCGGCATGAGCACTTGGGAGATTCCTCATGGGTATTAAACAGTTGACTAATTATACGCCTTAAGTTAATATTCATTACAAAATACTGATAACATTATATGGTTACAAACTTTGTTTTGACAGTTATGGACGTGTTAAGCCTGACGTTGTTGCATATGGGCGAGAAATTATGGGATCGAAAATTAGTACAGGTTGTAAAACATTATCAGGAACAAGTGTTGCAAGTCCTGTGGTTGCTGGTGTAGTGTGCCTGCTTGTGAGTGTAATCCCTGAAAGTGATAGGAAACAACTTTTAAATCCAGCAAGCATGAAACAAGCTTTAGTTGAAGGGGCTGCAAAGCTTTCAGGCCCTAATATGTATGAACAGGGTGCAGGCCGGGTTGATCTATTAGAATCATATGAAATACTAAAGAGCTACACACCACGGGCCAGCATCTTCCCTAGTGTTCTAGATTATACAGATTGCCCATATGCATGGCCGTTTTGCCAACAACCACTTTACGCAGATGCAATGCCAGTTTTATTCAACACAACAATATTAAATGGTATGGGTGTAATCGGTTATATTGAAAGCCCACCAGTTTGGCATCCGGCAAATGAAGAAAGTAATCTTCTAAGTATTCACTTTACTTATTCTGATATTATTTGGCCATGGACTGGTTTTCTTGCACTACACATGCAAATCAAAGAAGAAGGATCTCAATTTTCAGGTGAAATCGAGGGTAATGTAACCGTTAAAGTTTACAGCCCGCCGGGGTTAGGTGAAAACTCATTTCGGCATAGTACGTGTGTGTTGCGTTTGAAACTAAAAGTTATCCCGACCCCACCAAGATCAGTTAGGATTTTGTGGGACCAGTTTCATAGTATCAAATATCCCCCCGGTTACATTCCACGCGACTCATTAGATGTTAGAAATGATATTCTTGATTGGCATGGGGACCACTTGCATACCAATTTTCATATTATGTTTAACATGTTAAGAGATGCAGGATATTATATTGAAACACTTGGGTCACCTTTGACTTGTTTTGATGCTCGCCACTACGGGACTTTAATGCTAGTGGATCTTGAAGATGAGTATTTTGAAGAAGAGATTCAAAAGTTGAGGGATGATATTGTAAATACGGGACTTAGTTTGGTTGTTTTTGGTGATTGGTATAATGTTGATACAATGGTTAAAATGAGGTTTTTTGATGACAATACACGGAGTTGGTGGACTCCAGTTACGGGTGGTGCTAATGTTCCTGCTTTGAATGATCTTTTGGCACCGTTTGGTATTGCTTTTGGAGATAGGATTTTAAATGGTGATTTTAATTTGAATGATGAGTTAATTAAGTATGCCTCTGGGACTAATATCGTTAAATTCCCGAGTGGTGGGTACGTGCATCGTTTCCCTTTTTATGACAGCTCAGAAAGTGGGGCCACACATAGTTTCCTAGCTGGCAGTAAAGACAATGTAAGCTAACCTCAACTTTTCTATATTCTTTTCATTATAAACATCATTAGCATGATTTTTTTTTTCTTTTACTGTTTATGTGGGAGGGGATGGATTTGATGTATTGAAAGATATTTTACGACTATTGTAGATTTGTAGACACAATCTGCGTGTCATATTATTGTGACTTGTAGGTGCATTGATCAAGTGATCAGTTTTTAACATTTTTATAAAATAGCTTATGCGTGTTGCTTCTTATATTATGGTTGTTTGGGGGGTCAAAAAATTAGTTCTGGATCGTTAGTTTCGATCATCTGCAACAAATATGATTTTTCAAAATAAACAGATTCTGTTTTCTGCTTTCGATTATTTATGGGTCAAATAAATGAGTTCTGGATGATCATTTAATAGTCAGAATTAGCAAAGCATCCAAAACAACTATCTGTTTGAGTATTCCAATCCATATTATAACTTCCAAAACACACATCCATCCACCCCCTTATACTTCATATTATGTCCTGTATCCGCTTTAGCGAATTGTTTGTAAATGCACATTATATGTAAAAATATTAAATTATGACATTGTGAATTGTAGCAGGCTGACTCAGCAATTCTTGGCCTAGTGGAAATTGGAGGGAGTCGGATTGCTGTATATGGGGACTCCAATTGTCTGGACAGCAGTCATATGGTTACAAACTGTTATTGGCTTTTAAGGAAAATACTGGATTTCACAGGCAAAAATGTCAAAGATCCCATACTTTTCTCAAATTCAGTCAAACTAAAAACACCCTTACACCAAGATGATGATCAACTACCCTCCCGGAGAACCGATTTGAATTTCTCAACATATTCTGCAGTTGCTGGAAAGGAATTGATTTGCAGGAGTGATTCCAGGTTTGATGTTTGGGGAACAAAAGGGTATGGATTACATGTTAGAGGTCGGAATAGGCGATTACCAGGTTATAAAGCAATTGATCTTGGCATGGGTTTAAATTCTTCATCTGATATCTCAATTTCAAAGGGGCCCAAGGTTGTCGACAAAAATAAGGACATTTCTTCGGGCAATAAATTCCTTGGCTTGCTGTACAGAGATGATGTAAGTAGTCAATCCCTTGGAACTGATGATTATTAAGTTGCTCTAGTTGGTTTTGTTTAACTTTGATACTGACATACTGTGCTTCCAAGTATGTGACTATTAGGAGTAGTTAGTTTTGGATGATCGCTATTGACTTTCTTGCAAAAACCATTTAATAAAGGGAATTTTCAAGAATTGTGACCTAAGGTCTTAAATCAGACAATGTGGAATGAGTATATCAAAAGGAGTAAGTTTATTTTTTAAACAAATTTAAGATTGAAACTCAATTTGTGACAAATATAGAAGTGAAAGTTCAACTTTTGTCAAATTATAGAGGGACCTAAACATAGGTTAATTATGACAGCCCTACGGTTTTTTTTTAAATTGAGCTGTCAATTTTTTATTGAGAGAGAAATTGTCTATTTGTTACATTTTCAAATTTGTAATCTTTGGTTGCCCTCTTTGGCAATTTTCTGTTAAATATTATTTACTTATTCACAAATAGTCTGTCTCTTCACAAAAATTGACCTTTCTGGTCGTTCTGTTTATTATTTTTAATTTATCAGAAGTTACCACATTCAAATAAACCTGTTTTATGATATCAGATAATCAGTTTGAAAATGCTTGTCCAGGCGCCCCTTTATTTATCAAGATTTCTATCTTACGTGGACGGGTCCTACGAGAATTGAGATGGGACCCACAATACAAACGACATCGATTTAACTGTTTTAATTATATTTTGCAGCTGGATGTACCCGTAGTATTTCCAAGTCATTGGCTTGTACCTGCTGTTGTTGCTGTTTTAGGTTAGTAAATTTTTGCAATTATAGAACTTATTATATGTTAAGGTTAACCTTTTGGCTAACAGATGTTAATATATTACAGGTATTTTGATTCTCATAAATTTCTGGAGAATCAGACAAAAGAGGCGTAGGCGACGGAAAGGATCTAATAGCTCTAGTCGTTTCTCAAATCTCTAGTCATCAAGTTTTAAGCAGAATTTAGCTGTGTAATACTAGTTGAAGTTTTGCACAAATAGTATAAATCTAATAGCATTTTTATATAAATGCAAATGCAAATTACATGAATTTTTGCAGTTATCTTTTGGTTTTTATGCTTCAGTTACTTTTTTCTTTTCTTTTATTTTTTCCTTCTAATTTTGCCAGCAAAATGGTAGCATTCCGGAGGGGTTGATTGCATAAACAGTAACAAGTTTTGTCCAATTTTTATCTTTTTTAGCTTTATTTGTTGAAACCAAATCTTTAGGGGATCCCTTCTGTGATTTTTGTTTTTTTTTAATTTGTGTGCGTTATACCGTGGATTGAAAAAGTTTGTCTTTCCAACAAGGCAACAAGTTTTCAAGTCCTCATTACTATTGGAAACAAGTTTCCGAGTCCTCATTACTATTAAATCAATATGATATCCGAGTTTTTCACACTTATACATTATACAAAGATATGAATTGAGAATGGATGTACAAAATATCCTTTTAATGTAGTAATGAGTGTCTTGATGCCAGAGGTTTCAGTTGTAAGTTCCTTTTATATATTGATGAGATCCCATGATTGAGTCTGCATGTAAGTAATTGAACTTTTTTTGGACATGTAAGTGATGGTTTATAACAAGAAATATTACTAAGTTTATACTGTTAACATTATTTAGAATATCTTCTCATACAATCAATCCATTTTGATGCTCTGCTGTTGTAAATTTCTTATATGGAGCCTATTGTTAAATATTGGACTTTTTTTGGGATCAGACGGTTTTGTAAAATAATAAAAAAAAAAGAAAGAAAGAAAGAAAAAACACATCCATAAAAATCTTACTCGTGCCACAGGATCTAAGCGTGTGAAATAAAAAAAACTATGTGAAGTAAGAAAAGTTTTGCCAGACAGTGTAACATAATATAAAAATACAATATTTAACATGATCTTAGATTTAAACGAATTAAAATTTGAGTGTTTATTTCATCAGTTTTTTTTTTTGAAAGCTAGTGAGAAAGTGCATCAAGAGCACAGAGGATAAATGGCCATTCAATCTTCTCAGCTAATCAAGACCGAAATTAGAGAAAATCTGTAATTTAGTTATATGTTTTTTCTATCAATTCCAAATCATATGGTTGTAATTATTCAACATCATGAAAACAATCTCTTAAAACACATTGATCCCTCTCCTACCACATGGCATCATTTTGGTTCAAGCTACGATCACACAAGTTAGCATGTGCTAAAAGAATGATGGGCAAAGATGTGACTAGAAATCAAAATCATGTGACGAATCCATTTTACAACTTGATGTTTTTATTTTCGGCTGAAGAAGAAACAGTCAGCAGAAACTGAAAACAGATCAGATATGATCACTTGTATGACTTGAATGAACATAAAAGTTGTTATCCCGAGTAGCATTACATGTCAAAAACAGGAACTTGTTTGACCTACGGTCTGCAGACCTCTGCTCTTTAAGAAGCCACAAAAAGTGTCATAAAGGCATTGAAATTCCTGCAATAATATAATCATGAAAGAATATTACAACCCAATAACTAATCACAGATTCACCAGGCCAAGATAACGTGATCATTAGACACGAGTTTCCAAATAAGTTCTTAATACAATATTAATACCCTCTGTTGATTAACTTATGTAATGAGCAAAAAGGTTTTATGACACCCTTATTTTGAATCGTGTTTAAAACTAATTATGTTACATGAAATAACCAGAAACAGAAATTCAGCTGCAATACAACATGTTGAATCAATTGTTATAACATCTGACAACACCTGATTACGTGTAAACGACCCCTAACTCAAAACACAATCTGGATCAGATTTGTTGTAGCTATCAGCAAACTCATTGTTTGACCCCTAAACAATCATACAATCAGAATTTAGCTTCACTATACCCTATCTTAAACACTTAAGAAAAAACGCAAATCTGACCTACGCTTTCAAAATGAAATGACAAACAACATTAACTGATGGAAGTTACAAATCTTAAATACATGCCAATGTTAGTCTACCAACATGTTGCAGTTAATGTGATGCTCAATACTTGATTGATTACTGATACACTTATAGTTGTGAGTCAAGAATTCAAAATCAAACACTTCAGTAGTTATGTAATGATGAGAACTGAGGGTCAAAAACAGACCTTGAGGGACTAATCCCCAGCTTTGAGATTCCACCAACAACCCTGATTTTAAGCATGATGATGCAATTGCACTATGCAATGGCATCATCGTCATCAAAGCACTCAATTCCACTGGTAACCTAACACAACAAATTGAAACAATACACAATCAACTAAACCAATCATTGCTCTTCATTTTAACCTTAACGTTGTAACATTGTAAGATTCAACTTCAAAGATTGTAATAAACAACTGAAATTGTTTAAAAAGTGTTTCAATTGTCGAAAGAACAAACCTCGAAGAACGATAAGTGGAAGAAGAAAGTTGGGGCTTTGAGGTCGATTTGATGAAATGTGATGAATCAGTGCAGAGGGAAACAGATGTTTTGGTGTTGAATTTGGGAGAAGATGATTGAAGACGAAGGCATAATCTGGATACAGCTCTGGTGTACGCCATGAAGAAACCCTAATTAAAACCCTAGCTGATTGATGCACAAATCAAGAATTGGATTCTTGATTTCTTGTTTGTCCAAATGTTTCTTGATGATTATCGGGTCGGGTAATAAGCCCATGAGCCCAGATACAGCCCATTTATAAATGGGGAAAGTATGTGGGGAGGAAGCGAAAAGTGAAGAACCAAACCGAACCGAAACCGTTTAAAACTAGATTGTATTACATGCTCGATTTTAAACCGAAACCAAATTAGGTTTTAGGTTTTGAAAATTTGAATTCGGTTTGAACTAAGCAATGAATAGTGGTTGTTTTAAGTTTAATAATCTAATTACGGTTCTAGCTCATCTTATTTGACACAACTCAATCCAATGACAAATAGTGATTACTTGGTATATATAGTCGAAAACTGCAAACCAACCAAATTTAAATTTGATTTTTGGTTACCATCGATTAAAGTTCGAACTGGATAAGCCTAAGACTGAACCAATGAACACGATTAGTTTTATGTGGCTAGAAAGTAGCATGTGAACAAGTCTAAGAGCATTCACAACTCGTTCCTTAAATTAATATAAGTATATTTTTTATATTATATGATATGTTTATAAGTTGTTGTGAGTGATGTAGTGATAAAATATTATTGTTCAATTTGTATTTCTAAAAAACACTATTCAAACCTCCATAATTTTTTTAATATATTTTAAATGATTGCGACTAAAGAAAAGAGAAAAGTAATAATAAAGGTATAAAAAGTATTATTTAATTGAAAATAAGAAAGAAAAATAATGATATTTAATGTAATTATATGGATGAGGATGATGAATGGGATGTGAGAACATACACACTACATTTATAATCCTCATTCTCATATTTATATTAAAAACACTATTTTTTATAATCTTTTTTAATTAAATAATATTTTTGTTATATTTTTTATTATATTTTCTTTTTTCTCTACTCACAACCATTTTTTACACTATTAAAATAATTATGGGTTGTACCGTGTTTCTCTATATATAAAAAATCACGATACAATTCTCATAAATTTTATCATTAATTCACTCACAACCACTAATAATCATCCTCGATAATATAAAAGAAACACTCATATCAAATCGGGAATACTGTTTTGAATGCTCTGAATACTCTGACGAGTTTATATATTATTGTTTTGCCTTAGTTGTTGTCCAAGGTGGTGGATGAAATAATATATATGACTTATTCATGGGTGAAGAATAGAGGAAACTTAGAATTAGCATGACATTCGTGATGTAATTTTACATTTTCTAATTTCTCGTTGTAAGTTTCTGTATTCACTCCTAGCATCTTGTTAGTGGTTTTGTTTTAATAATATATGTCGTTTGAAAAAAAAATTAATTTGTTGATTTGCTGAATTGATATATCATTTTAAGGTGTGAGTTTGGTGGAATCTACATGATATAAAATTTAAAATATAAATACTCTGTTAAGTGCGTACAGCTAAATATATTATACACATTAAAAGGAACCCATATAGTTGTTCAAATTTTTATTGTTTAAATAACAGTTTAACCATAAATAAATGCAATGATTTTTTTAGGATATGTAATCCTCTGTTTGAAGTCAATTAATCCAATTTTTTAAATTGGTAGTTACACTGAATATGAGGATTTAAAATAAACGTCTATGTAATATGAATATATACTTAACTACTTAAGTCAACAAAGTCTTGTAAACTAGTCTATTTTGTATACTCCTAGTGATATTTTAAATGCTTAAATATAAAGTAAAGCTAAGCACTTTTTAAAACTAACTTTTAATTTATTCTTAGTCATCATCTATATTTACAAATTATAAGATTTTAACATACAATCTTTTCTATTAATAGGATAAACTTTAACACCGTAATATCACACCAGAGAAAAATCACACACTTTAAATTAGAAAAATAACTATTTAAGTTTTGTCCTTTTTTCACAACTTTTGGTTCCAAGCATCCAACTTTCGTCTTTACAATCCATAATAATTCCAAAAACAAGAATAATTTATGAGTTTATCTTATAAACATAAAAACCATATCCTATAATGTAATAAAAACAATATATATTTATAATAAAATAAGCCCTAAACACATTGCATATTGAGATGAACTGTTTGTTATTAGACATGTTTTATTTACAATTTTTTATATAAATTTAAAGTGGTTGTATGTGAACACATTTTAGCAAGTGTTGAATTATTTTGTTGCACAGCCGTCTAGGTTTGCGAGCCAAAGTGATAGAGCAATTATTTCTAAACCCATCATATTAAAATGGCACTAATTTTCTTTTAGTCAACTTCGCATCATAAATGACCTTTTTAATCCGATTCATAGGTAATTGATAATGGTAAATTGGTAAGTAGTGGCGGACTTAACATCGTATTTATCAAAAGTCAATGAAATACAGTAATTTTTTTCATATGTATATAAAGATGTAAATAAAATGGAGGTCATGAGTTTAAGTCTTATTCTAAACAAAATGCTTAGAATTGAGTCAGAAGGGTTTTCTCAGCAATGAGTTTATGGGAAACGAATATGTGAACCCGATTAAAATAACATCTATCCTCCGAAACATGGTCGTACATTTGTCATTAAAAAAAATAATAAAGATGTATGTATTTATTTTTCTAATGACAACAATAGTTTTTTGAACAATGACTTCATTAGTTATAAAAGAAATTTACATAAATCCATGAAAGAAGCACATATGTTAATTAATTAAATAACTAAATAAGTCCACTCGATTTAAATAACCAATAGTAATAAAGCCCATGTTTTAATTAAATTATAAAAGTTCACTCCCAATACACACTAGATACCCAATAATTATTTGAATATGATGATATTTTATTATAATTATGTCGTGTTATTATTATATGACCAAACTTACCCGAGCTATAAACTTAATTTTTTTATGTCTGCTTCTACAAAATTGAATTATTTAAAAATAGTGGCTCCATATTGATAAATTTTTGGATCCGTCATTTACGGTAAGTAATGTATTCTTCGATTAAAAGGTTATGAGTCTAGTTTAGTAAAGTGTAGGATGTAATAAATTTATTTATAAAGTTTAAATGTTTTGCTGTTAAAAATGTCTTTTTTAAATAAAATAACAAAAATAATACTACCTTAACCAACTGTTAAATTCATAAAAGATTTCATTTTATTTTTATATTTAAAAAGCTAGAAGAACATATAAGAATCTTAACTCTCTTTTGTGATTTATTTGCTCGTTCTATAACTTTTTCAATCTTTCAACAGTTTTCTTCAAAAGTTTAACAATATATAATTTTTGTTTTTAACTTTTTGTAAACAACAAATAAAAATTTTCTCAAATAAACCAAACTAGCAAGAAACTAAAATCTAGAAAACCAAACATATTACACCAATTAGCACCAAAACAAGGAAATACTTCCTCAAAAACAACTCAACTCCTATGCGACGATAAGAACCACTCTAACACTCTACCTTTTATCCTAGCTTTAATCCATAATGAGCTTAGAACTTTTATTTCATCCACAATCCTAGCAACACTAGCTTTTTTATGATGGAAGACTACATCATTCCTCAATCTTCATATACACCAACAAGTAACTTGCATAATAGTATTAGTCGGGTTTATCTATTTTTATTCACTAGGATTGTGTTATAGGAGAGATCTCACACCATTGTGAAATGTTGGATCAAACTACATTTGCCACCGAACAATTTGTTAAAAATATCATACATCAATTCAATGCCATCATCACACATCACACGTGTTAAAACAAATGCTTTAAAATTAGATGGACCATTGTCAGGCTATAGTAGTTGATTGAAAATTTTGTGAAGTTGATGCAAAACGTATGCTTTAACATTAGATGATAATATACGATAAAACATACAAATCCAAAAGTACAAGCGTAGTAGCATTTGAATATAAAAATGTCGCAACATTAGTGTATCAAGAACATTGTCAAAGGATATGATAAAAAAAGAAATACATGAAAATAAACCTATGTAAATCCATCATGTTAACCAAATTAGTTGTAGTTAGCGTTTTTAGATAAATCTGTTTCCGCTTCTGCTTTCCCAACACCCTCTTTCTATCCTCAATATCACAACTGAAAAAAAAGCGAAAACCCTACTCTTATACGGACCCTCAGGGTGTGAGATAAAAATGAAAAAAACATGTTCGATGATGTTGATATACATCTCAAAGTCTTGAATGGAGTTCATTTAAATATCATAGAAAATATTCTAGCATAACAATAATATGACATGCACTTAACAAGAAAGCATGAGTGTCATATACAATCAAGGTGGGATTTATCGTCTAGTGATAAAAAGATGAGTCCCAAAGCTAAAAATAACGTGTTATTTTTTATAAATGTGATGAATAGTTACTTTCTAAACACAATAAATATTTTATATAACTTATTTATAAAACAGAGAATGAGATGGAAATGTGAAATTGAGTATTTCTTAATATTTTTCTATTAAGATATATAATATTATAATATAATGTGAATGCTCTAAGTGTATAAAAACAGCATATGAGAGGGACCATTTTCGCAATTAACCCATACTAATCTCTATATACAAATACCGTGATCATTTTCATCTTCTCCTTTATTATTATTATTATTGACCTTCATAGACTCAATAGTCTGCAATCAACAAAATCACCAAAAATGGCGAAAGTAAGTGTAACGATGGATGTGGGTTCCGATGGTGTTGCTTTGATCACCATCTCAAATCCCCCTGTTAACGCTTTAGCTCTCCCAAGTAAGCTAATTTATCCCTTAATTCAATTTGTCTAGATTTTTTATTTGATTTGATTTGTTGGGTTTTGTTTAGATTCTTCTAATCCAATTCAATCCTGGGTTTTTAGTTATTGATTGATAATTGTTGGTTTTGATTTGGGGGGTTTTTGTGTTAAGTTCTTGCTGGATTGAAGGAGAAATTTGCAGAGGCTATGAGGAGAGATGATGTAAAGGCGATTGTTTTGACTGGTAATTACTTGTATTCAGCTTTTGATTTTCAATTAATTGGATTGTTTTTTGATTTATTATGTGTTTGTAAATCTTGTTAATCACTGAATCAAGTCAATTCTTTTCATTAAATTGGGTGTTTGTTATATTTTGGGTCTGTTTGGTAAAGCCTAACAAAGAAAGTGATTGATAATGTTTTGAATCCAACTTTTTTTTAGTCAAACTTGTCTTTTTGGTAGAAGGTAATGGTGGTTTTTGATATTTTGATACAGAATGATGTAAGTTATCGTTTCAAACCTTTTTTTAACAAGAGGGTGTTTGATAAAACTGGTAATCTTATGATGACACGATTCAATAGTAATCTGTGAGCTAACAAATGCTAAAAGAAAGTTGTTAAATGTTAAAGAAATACACTGCTATATTTGAACAATCTTTTAACTTTTTCTTGAACAAATGCAATACCCATATATGAGGTAATTCGTAAATCCGAAAAGATACCAATTTTTGTTCAAGAAGAAACGATCTGATTATTTTATAATGAGATAAGTAGTTTTCAATAAGCTGATTATTGGTTTTTGTTTAAATAAACTATCCCAACATTCCTATTCATCACCAACATCTTTGTATTCTTATAGAATTATGTTTTCTATCCATTGCTTTTTACGTATTGGGGGTATATGTGTACTTAAGTATGTAGTCAAAATGTCAACTCAAGATTTCTCTGCTAAACTTGTATTCTCTTATCTTATGAAGGCAAGAATGGTAGATTTTCCGGTGGATTTGACATCAATGTTTTTCAGAAAGTTCACCAGACTGGTAATGATTTTGCTGCATATCTTTTTTTACTATTTTACAATATTTGTGTTTCTCAAACATGTATTAAAAAATCAATCATTTTCATGGCAGGAGACATATCTCATCTACCTGATGTGTCCGTTGAACTTGTGACCAACACGCTTGAAGGTTTTATACAAACTTAATCTCATAGTTTCCTGTACATGTTTTAAGGTATGTATTTGCTGACACATTTAGTTTCTTTTTGGGTACATTTAGATGCAAAGAAACCCATAGTTGCTGCCGTACAAGGACTTGCACTCGGGGGTGGCCTAGAAGTTGCAATGGTTTGTAGTTTTTTGTAACAATATTTGTTCACAAGTTCAGTTGTTTTGTAACTTAATTTTTTTACAATGATTTTATCTTGTTGGTTTATGCAGGGTTGCCATGCTCGTATTGCAGCTCCAGGGACTCAACTTGGGTTGCCTGAATTGTCTCTTGGAGTTATGCCTGGTTTTGGAGGTAAGTCATAAGTGTACAATTAGAACGTCTAGTTTCAAGATTTAATTAACGTTATATTATGAATGAGTTTATTAAACAACGGAATATGGTGTTCAAGGTACCCAGAGACTTCCTAGGCTTTTGGGGTTGTCAAAGGCAATTGATATGATGTTGGTGAGTTCACATCCAAACATATCCTTTTACGACATATTTTATTACAATTGATCATGTGCCTTTGATTATTCAACTAGAGGTGGCAATTTTGACCTTTTTACTCATGCTTGAGTTGTTTTTGGGATATGGTCTGTTCTTTGACGGGCCAAATGGGCTGGAAAGAAGTTGGCTACAAGGGAAATGGGTTAATCGGGTCGAACATGTTGAAAGTCTCCCTAAGTGTATTGTTAATGATTACAACCTCCTAAATCACTTTATTTGAAAAATAATATTATTGTTGTAATAACATAGTTTTGTATCTAACATACTAGCTATTTATAAAAAACGGACAGAACTATTTGCACATCTCGTACTAGAAACCACCTGTCTCATCCCGAACTCATGTATTTATGGATGGGTCAATTTGGGTATTGTCTATCACTAATGGGGCAGATAGGTTGAATTAAAGATTTAGTTAAGAGGGATACATGTCAAAATGATTGAACTTGTTGAAAGTCACCTGAATATACTTCAGTTAGATATAATTATTATTGTGGTAACATAGTTTTTGTAATCGTGTCTGACACAACTATTTTTAACAAGTGGGCAAATTGTTTATAAGTCAACCTGACCCATACTAAAAACACACCGCTTTAAACAGAACTTGTTTTGGCCTATTACTAAACTTGCCTGGCATTTTGTCACCCCTATCATTTACTCTTTATTAATTTTGATATTAATTTAAAGATTTCGCTTGTAGACATCTAAACCAATACTATCCGAGGAAGGGAAAAAGCTAGGTCTCATTGATGCTATCGTGCCCCCTCAAGATTTATTGAAAGTGTCTAGGCAGTGGGCTTTAGACATAGCAGAGGCCCGTAAACCATGGGTCCGTTCACTTCATCGGACTGATAAGATTGGCTCCCTTTCTGAAGCCCGTGAAATCATAAAAAATGCTAGACAATTAGCCAAGCGGACGGCCCCTAATATGCCACAACATCAAGCATGCCTTGATGTGATTGAGGAAGGCATTGTTCATGGTGGATATGCTGGTGTTTTGAAGGTATTTCCGTTTACTTTCTTTTTTGTTCTTTTATTGTTTGGATGTGCTTTAAAAGTGATTATCTAATAATTGTAATTTCAAGTCACACTAATTAATTTCTAGTGTTTGCATCCAAATTGTGTTAGACCCCTGTTTTACTGTTATTATTTCAAAAATAAAATTTTGTTTTTTTTATTAAATAAGTTTTATATATATAGAGACTAGGAATTGTAAATGTATTAAGGTATGTATTCTCGTCGAGAATATATATAAATTGGGTTTTAGGGCTGTAATTTATCATGCTTAATTGATCTCATATCAACTAGGAGGGTGGGCTTATCCCTTGAATATAAGCTATTTCCGTTCGTTTTATATTATATTTTTGTTCCAAGTCTTAATAAACTGATTGTCGAATTTTTATTGGATATGTTAGTTAGTTAGTTTTACCCTTTTTTTATCTATTACTTCCTTAGAATAATCATAAGCAAGTGATACAACTTCAAGTACACATCTAAACACCATCTCTTACAACTCATAATTTTTACAACTAATTATATAAATTCTGATTATTCAGTTTCACATAATCACTTTCAAAACACATATCCAAACAATCCCCTAAATGCCATAGAAGCTAACCAATATCTTAAATTGTATTTTCAGGAGGTCAAGGTGTTTAATGAGCTTGTTCTTTCTGACACCTCAAAAGGTCTTGTTCATATATTCTTTGCACAACGGGCAATCTCAAAGGTATCATATTAGTTCCAAATTTAAAATCCCTCTCTCTTTGAAATATTAATTTTTCACAAAATCTCAATATGGTTTTTTTCAATTAAAAGGTGCCGAAAGTAACCGATGTTGGTCTAAAGCCACGGGCTGTTAAAAAAGTAGCTGTGATTGGTGGAGGTCTAATGGGGTCAGGAATTGCTACAGCATTAATCCTTGGTAACATAAAAGTTGTTCTTAAGGAAGTGAATTCTGAGTATCTTCAAAAGGGCATCAAAACAATAACAGGTATGAATTCCGGTATTTTTTTAGTATCTTGTAGTTGATCTCATAACTTAGAGGTGGCAATCGCAATCAGTTTTACTCAAATAGGTTCATTTGAGTCAGTCAAATTAGAAGTTAGCTTAAATGGAAACATGTCAAAAATCACCAAAGAGTACATAAAACAACCTAAATCATATTATTATAAAATAGATTTTATGAGAATAATATGATTTTGTAATTACATTTGACATGTTGATTATTTATAAACATTATTATGTTTTGGCAAAAGGTGTTTAGGCCAACCCGTACAAAAAATATGCTGTTTTGACCAGTTACCCAGTCCAGACTATTCAATGCACTAAACCTCTTAAATCCATTTATTCAAAAATTGGATTATTTTGAAAATGTATAATTTGTAATCAGATTTGACAGGTTAATTATATATATAAAAAATTGTATTTTTGGTCATTTGGACAAAAAAAGGTGTTTCAGGTCTTCACAACACATACAAGAAGTCACTTGTTTTGAGCAGTTACCCAATTTTTATTTTTCAAGGCTTAACACCTCTCAAACCATTTTGTTCAAAATTAAATTAGTAGGGAATTTATATAATTTTCATAATCATAATTGACATTAGTTATTATTAAAGTTGATGTTACTCAATAAATATGCTTCAGGTCAAAGGAGCCTGTGCAAAAAGTTACTAGCTCTAGCTCTAACGAGTTACCCGATCCACACTTTGTAATGCTAAAACCTTTATTAAAAAATCAGATGGTTATGGAATCATGTAACTTTTATAATCATAATCAACACTAGTTATTTACAAAAGAAATTTTTTTCGGATTAAAGGGTTTCGAGTCAACACATCTCGTACAGAATATTACTTTTCTTTATTAAATGGAACCCATTTTGACCAATACCAAACCTTATACTTTTACATCTTTAATGTAATTAATTCTGTGTCATGCAAGGGATTTTTGTTGTCAGAAAAACTTACAGTAATAACACTTTGGTTTGCAGCAAATGTTCGAGGTTTGGTTGCAAGGAAGAAGTTAGCACAGGCACAAGCTGAAAAAGCCTTATCAATGATTAAAGGTGTATTAGACTACTCCGAATTCAGAGATGTGGATATGGTTATAGAGGTATGTTCTTCATTAAAAGACCATCTCTGATTATTTGTTTTACATCCTAAAAACATAAATATATGAATTTACGAAAATTTTATCTGGTATAACTAGATCATTTGCTTAATCTTTTTCTATAAACATAAATATATCTACTTTAAAAGAAATGTTCTGATATAACTCCATCATTTGCTTAATCGTCTTCTTTAGAAGATTGACCAATTTTGCAACTATTAATCTTGATCGTCCTGTTTGTGTTCTTATTGCAGGCGGTTATTGAAAATGTACCACTGAAGCAAAAGATTTTTAGTGAAATCGAGAGCGTGTGTCCCCCTCATTGCATTTTGGCAACCAACACATCTACCATTGATCTCAATTTAGTTGGAGAGAAAATAAAATCTCAAGATCGAGTTATAGGGGCACATTTCTTTAGGTAATGACTCATAATCATATCTTTAACTAATTTCTTTATGTTTTTATTGGAAAATATATAGGTTAATAAAACTAAATCTAAACATTAGAGGTTCACTTTGCATAAACCTGTGGACTATTGATAACCCTGTTGTTAGTACTCGGTACCACATGTTACCAAAAAGAAAAAGATTAGAGGTGACAATTTTGACCCATTAACTTAATGGGTCAATTGAGATTATATTTTATCCCGAATAATGAAATAGAAATGAACTTTACAGTTTTTCTAATTTTGGCAACCACCTTTATTTAGGCACAAAACAGTGAAACAGTAATCAACTTTCACTTTAATGCTGATTTTAGCAACCAACATGTTATTACCGATTAGCAACAAATGACCTGTTCAGCCGGTAGGAGGGTATTAGTTTGCTAGCTTTTAAAAATATTTTGACATGGCATTCTATTAGTCATCTTAGTGCATATGTGTATGCGGTACCCCACAGGGCATCAATGTAGAATTTAATACTCAACCAGTTCCATATCAGCAACTTAATGAATTAAAATGAGGTTCTTTGCTAAACTTGGTAATAATCGGAAATTAGTTTCTATTTTTATGCTTTATTTTAACGTTGGTTGCTAACTGGGAAAGGGTAAAGTTCATTTCTATTTCGTGTAATTGGATGTTAAAAAACTACCTAAAAGAGGATCGTGTCAAATGGGCTAAACGGGTGGAAAGTCATCGAAACTTATTTAATCCATATAACCTCCTGAATTGTTCTATTCAACGATTTTGATTATTACCGCAGTAATCACATTAATTATGTGTTATATTATGAGCATCAAAGTGTTTTCAGGTCAAACAAACCTGACCTGGACCATTTCACCCGTACTAAAAGTGACCCATAACCTGTCATGCCCAATTTTCCACCTTAAATGATAGAGAATTTAAACTAACATTTATCTTTTTATTTTTCTGTAAAAAAATTACAGCCCTGCTCATGTGATGCCTCTACTGGAGATAGTCAGAACAGAAAAGACTTCTGCACAAGTGATTTTAGACCTTATGACAGTTGGAAAAATCATAAAGAAAGCTCCTGTTGTGGTGGGAAACTGTACAGGATTTGCTGTTAATCGCACCTTTTTCCCATACACACAGGGTGCACATCTTTTGCTTCATTTAGGGGTTGATTTATTTAGAATCGACAGATTGATCAGTAGCTTTGGACTGCCCATGGGCCCGTTTCAGTAAGTTCTTTGCTAAACCAAAACCGCCTCTTTTCCAACTTTAAAATTGATATAAAATTTTAAACTTCTAAATAAATTGAACATTTCTTGGAAGATACAAATAGGGATATTTTCTTTAATTTGCCACCAAGTCTATGCAATTTTTTTACTTGAAACTAATAAGTTGACCTTGAAAGTCAAATCGTGACTAAAGAAGGAGCAAATTACCATTGTGGGAGATCTGAAATGACAAATGTTTAAATTTGTGATTACAGCCTTGAAGATTTAACAAGTCTCTCACTTTGAGGACTTCTAAAGTCAAACCACTTGGTTTTCAACTTAGATATCAATACATTCTTCAATTTACTGTTAATTCTTTGATCATATGCCTAAATTGAGCATCTCAAGACACATACAAATAGGGATATATTATATGTTCTGTATTTTGTCTTCTATGTAACATTGTACTTGAGAACTAAGAAGTTGACCGTCAAACTATTGGAGATTAAAATTAAAAAATGTTGTATGAATTTGTGAATACAGGCTTCAAGATTTAGCAGGATATGGTGTAGCTGTTGCTGTGGGTAAAGAATTTGCCAATGCTTTCCCTGATCGTACATTCCGGTCTCCTATCGTTGACCTTCTCATTAAAAGTGGACGAAACGGTAATTTCTTGAATATGTTCTATAAGAAGATTCATTTGGCGTACTCTTGAATGAAAGGCTCTTTTTTATAACACAAGATTAATTTTTTCAGGTAAAAACAATGGAAAAGGATATTATCTCTATGAGAAAGGTAGCAAGCCAAAACCCGATCCCCAAGTGTTACCGATTATACAAGAGGCAAGAAGACAAGCCAACATTATGCCTGGAGGAAAGGTACTCGTTTTCTATTCCATATGTGGTGGTAATTTTGACCCGTTTGTTATGAAATAAGTTGGCTTGGGTTTTGTCGTATCTCAAATGTGTATAAAGTGTTAAAAGTTGCTCAAACCTTTTATTTTATTTTATTTATTTTTATGAATGGGTACTTCTAGTAAAATTACCTAATTTAAATAACAAGATTTTTATTCTTATTGAATAAGATATATATTATAATTGTAATAGTATTGATTTGTAATCTCAACTATATTTTTACACTAGTTATTTATAATATTCTATCATCGAAGTGGACATAAGTCACATAGAAGTGTTTGCTGGTTAACCCAACTACCTCATTTTGACACGTGACCCCAGTCGTTTTGACTGGGTTGTCACTTCTAGCCGAATAGCCTAAATTAAACAATAAGAGCTTGCAAATAACATGTTTCTTGAAATCTGTATTTGCAGCCTATAACCATTACCGACCAAGAAATAGTCGAAATGATATTGTTTCCAGTTGTGAATGAGGCATGCCGTGTTCTAGAAGAAGGAGTAGTGGTTCGGGCATCTGATCTTGATGTTGCTTCTGTTCTTGGAATGAGTTTTCCTTCTTACCGGTTAGTTATATATGTCGCTGATTGTTTTATCAGTTATTATAGTTTAATAACTTTCTTGTTGTCTTGATAATTATTAGTTCTGATTCCATGATTACATTATTAGTTTAGGATAAACCTAGAATATCATAGATTAGCATGAGCAATGGTCGAGAATACCGTATAGAGTTTTGCTAAACTCACACTCAAGTCCCCAGTCTTGTTTTTTGCATGATTAAGACTCTAAACTTCTAAAAAGGTTTGACCTTTATGAAATAATAATGAAATATTATTTCCTCTGGTTTTCACACTTTATATGTCTGCCATTTTGTGTTTTGATGATAATATTAAGCATCTTATTTTGTTAATACTTTTATTGCAGTGGTGGTATTGTGTTCTGGGGAGATTTAGTTGGAGCTAAACACATATATGAAAGTCTCAAGAAATGGTCTGAAAAATACAGCCACTTTTATAAGCCATCAAGATTTCTTGAAGAAAGAGCGAAAAGTGGTGTTCCATTGGTGAGTATTCAACCCTTTGCCTTTTTTATCACTTGTGTATGTTAGTTTTCTCCATTTAAACAATACTGATACATTTGTCCGTTTTGCAGAGTGCCCCATTATCGACATCTACAGGCTCAAGGGCCCGTCTGTAGACAACAGTGATACATGAATCAAGCTACAAGAAGGATGTTAGTTTATAAACGATAAAATAAAATGTGATTTTCATTGTTGAAATAAGTTTGTTAAATTGTGTCGGGTTAAAAATTTGGTCTTGGAATTTCTAGACATATTTAACCTATTCGAAGTTGAATATTCAAGGTTGATGAAATGGAATGTGGTTAGCAGTTTTGGATTATTAAGAACGTGGTTCTTGTTTGCAGACTGTAGTATTATCAATCTAGTTGAATGGATTAAATATGCAAAGGAACTGGAATGTTGACACTGTTGTTAACAGCGAATATTGAATATTCTTTTGCAGTTTTCTTTGATTATTATTACTAATGATACAATAATATACCTATAACTAATTATTCGTATAATAAATTACTAGCTAAAATAACAGGTTTATCTTCTACAAGTTTGATAAAAGCCAACTTCTAACAATTACTTTAGATGTGATAAGCATGAAATAAATTCTTTCATAAACCTACTATTCAACCTTTTATCATTGGAAATTGGCATAACTCGGCTATTATTCATGTAAAGATTGTTGTACTTTTAGTTGTAACATTGAATATCCAATCGTTTGGTATCAAAACGTATGGTTCAAAATCTAAAATACACAATTATCAAAACACAACAATCTAAGGTATGGCTCACAAGTACACATCCCACACTCTAAAACTGCATTACCTAAACCAGTATGACCTAATACGGGTCGCGTGCCATAACCCTACGGTCGTCTCGTCCCCTATCAATGTAAGCATCCCTTCTATAATCTTTAGGTCCCCCACCTCTAACAGGAGACCTACTTCGTTCTCTCTCATCACGAACCCACCGCCCGCCACCACGGCCCATAGGTGGTACTGCTGGTCCAGGTGGAGATAACGGCCGCCTGTCGTACGCTTTTCGGTCTCTTCCCCAATCAGGTGGTGGGGGCATTGGCCTATCAAACCTGGTCCTCTCTCTTATATCGTCCTCAAAGTAGTCAGGCCTGTGATGATCCCGAGGGAACCGCCCTTCATGCCTGGGATTATGCAAAGGTGGACCTGCAGACACAAAATCCCTAGGACCCTCCCTACCGAATGCTCGTGGTGGTGGTGGCGACCTGTAGCCGTTGAAGGACCTTCCAGGTGAACGATCCAGTGGTAGTCCAGGGAAACGGCGGGGAATGAGAGGTGGGCCAGGATACCCCCTCCTAGGTGGGCTCCCAGGTGGCGCATAACGAGATCGATTGCAGTTGTTACAGTTCTCGCGCCTTGCAAAGTTCAGATTGTTGCATCTGAAATAAAATACCAACAAAAAGATATTAAAGAAATAGAAAAGAGAAAAGCACAATTCCTGCTTCATTTCGATGAAAGATGACGCAAAACTGTAGTAAACATGATAAATACAGTAGTATTTTTAAGGAAACCTTGATGTGTCCTAACAGATCTAGATCTCATAGGTATCCTTCTCAATTTAATAATATCTGAATGATCCTTTCAACACACTATAACTATCATGTATTAATAATTACTTATTCCTTGGTAAAATAAAATCACTCAGTTACAAACAGTCTGTTTCACCAAATAACATATAGGAAAACGCCATCAACACATAATGTCTCTTCGCTTATTCAGTGAAACAAAACTCTTTTCGGTAACAGTTTTGAATTATTTAGCATGATACAAATAAAACACGATATTTAAGTGAATGCCATATGGAAGAGTAAATCTAATACTATGAACTTTCAAGGAAAATATATGAAATTTACAAAATAATTAATAGAGTTGAAACGGGATTTATGTGTTGAAATTGATAAACATATAGAGAACTTACGCAGGATCAGTGCACATCCAATCTCCCTCTCGTGGACGAACATTAGGGTTATTTCTGGGTATGATATCACCACCACCTCTAAAACCACGGCCGCCAATAGAAGGGCCGCCATCAAACCCTCTGCCGCCAAACCTGCCACCACCACCAAACCTCCCACGACCATAAGGAGGAGGTGAATAGTCTCGATATCTACCAGACTCTCTCCCTCTGCCAAATCCACGGTTGCGAGGTGGCAGTCCGCCATCTGTGTGATCATAATCAGGACTGTAGTGATGACTTCCATTTCGACGGCGTACAGGTGATGCGGAACCTGCACGCATTCTATACCCTGAAAAACCAGTTAAATACGTGGGTCCATGTTTACCATATAAAAAACCTCAAAATTGAAAGCCGGTTCAGTTCTCAAATACCCAGAACCAAAGAAAGCAACTACTAATAACACCATTACACAAAATTCCATCCTTTTTTGTAAGATCACCTGCAGTGAAGCAGCAATACAAATATACAAACCCATGGGTCTAAACACCTAAAGAATGAAACGAAGCAAACCTAAAACCAGCCTTCAGCAAAACTTCCCAGGGTAATTATAACCAGTATACTAGAAGAGCACCTCCAGTTAAGCACACATTTTCAAAGATAACAAAATGTGGCCTCTGCACGCTGTTCCCAATTTGAGATGGAAACTACACCTAAGAACTAAAGCGATTAACCACCATAGAAATCCAACTGGTCAAACTCGAGATCACACTTAATCTTTTAACCAAATTGTTGGCACCACAAAAGCACAAACTCTCCTACAATCAATGAAACTTAGGACCCAGTGACCAAGTACGTTTTCCCTGAACCCTAAAAAACCACCCATGAGCGACCAGAAGTCCAGAACATTTCTTCAAGATGTGACATACACCCGCGCATTGTTTTCAACAGCTTATAACAGATACCATAATCTATAGACCCAAACATATATAACCCCAATGACCGCTTACACATCCTGTTCAAACCCCACTGGACCAGGCATTAGCCTCCTTTAATTAAGTTTTCCCCAGTCAAATCCCATAATAATAATTCCCAAAACCAAATTCAGATACACCACCATTCAAAACAAAATAACCGGCTTCCTCAAGACCTCAAATTCTTGCACCAGCCATCTTTTCTCAGCTGTAAAACATAATAGCGTAGTCAATGACAAATGCAACACTCCAAATGGGTACTGCTCCACACAACGAAACCACGGAAATCGCAAAGCAATAATAACATTGCCTCACACCGCTAACATTCCTCATGAATAGAGGTGGTATATATTTTGAGTAACATGAGAAGTCCCACAAGTTACTATAAAAGTATAATGAAATCTCAAAAAGCTCTGTTTTTCATCAAGAAAGGCAGCCACAAGTTATCATTACCAATGACAATTTCAAGATACACATGTGATTCAACTCTTTGACATATACAACAAATAATCATACTCAGTATATTCCACGCATATTACCTATTCGTAGGGTCTGAGAAGTGAGAACTCTTTAAAGCATATACATTTAGCATTAAGAATGATTCTTCTCACAACATACATACTTTTTTCGATAAATACATGTTTATTGCTAGCAACTCTCACTAGTCAACAACACAAACAAGATCATCTTTTTCTAATTTCTACAAACCCACAGAAAACCCAAATGGATTGTGATGCAATAAAGTACCCCCACAACAAAACTAGAGAAAGAATAACATGCTTTGATACTTGCTATATGAATCATGCAAATAATCATCCAAAGCCCCCCTAACCACATCAAAAACAAAAAACAACTATCTTGCCTAAAGTACTCAACATTAAGCAATTTCACAATTCACGTAGCTTTTCAATTCAAATATTCTCATATCATTCATTTCTTCATATCTAATGCATAAGAAATCGCATCCAAGAGCAAAAACAGCAGAAAAACTAGTGTTGCTTCATTTGAAGCGTCAATTTCAGAAGCCAAATCCCATGAACAATTTGCAAAAAGCAATAGACAATCATACAACATGAAATCAACAACAGATCTAAACAAAAACAAAAACAAACGAACCATGGCTACTATCAGGAAAGCGATCAGAGCGAGAATAGGGAGGCGGATCACGGCGGACTTCGCCGGGCTCGTAATCGCTGCCGCCACCGGCGCCGCCGCTGTCGGTGGGACGTACGACGAGGCTGCTGAGAAGCGGTTGGTGAGGTGTTGTCGGATCTTTGTCTCGTGAACCCATTGATGATCGATTCTCTACACTTCAGCTTCTTCTTCTATCAAAAAGGGATCGATGCAGTAGAATTGCAGATGTATATGTAAACCCTAAGCTTTTATTGCAAGTTGTGCCCAGATTATTGAAAGTGTCGGGTCGGGTCGGATCGGGTAACAGAATATGTTATTGTGATTTGTGGTTGTGTATTCTTTCACATTTTGATAAGTGGGCTTTTACACATAAAACAATATTGGGCTTCTAGTACAAGCTGTAGGCCTGTAGTAGTGCATTACAGTTGATGTGATACTGGGCTGTTTATAAATTTTAAAGCCCAAAAACTAGCAAGGGAAGCCCAAAGTAACCGGGTGGCATGTAATCATGTATATACATGAAGAGATGAGAGTTGAGAGTATAAACATTGAAGTAGAGGTGGGAGAAAGACCGGTTTGTGAACCGGAACCGGTATGTAAACCATATGTGGGGCCGGTTTTGAAACTTGTTTGGGTGAAATTGGTTTGAAACTAGCGCAACCTATAAGGTTGATATCGGATGGTAACCTCTATATTGATATCGGACAAACTTGAAACGAATCGTATAAAAGACAGGAATTAGAGTCAGTTTCAAACCCAGCCGGTCATTTGCTTCTTCGAAAACCGGTTTCAAACCTGAACTGGTTTGGTTGAAAGCCAATGTTTGGTCGTCTTTAACCTAAACATAACTGGTTTTAACTCGAGCAAATATGTGTTAATTTGTTTTATTTGCTTTTAATTTGATTTACATATTTTAGAATGAGAGATAGAAGGTACTCTTTTTATATGACAATATAGTATATAGTGTTTAGAGGATAAAGTTGTGTACATTCATTTTAATGATATGAAATATTATATATATGTATTAGAAGATAAGGAATATATTTTAGTTTTCCAAAAACGTTATGTACATTTATCATAATGATTTTTACATTCATTTCTATAAAATACACTTCATTTTTTCAAAAACTAAGGTCTATTTTACGGTCTTATGATATCCTTGTGTTTGGATGAACAAGATGAAAACATGCTTACGTGGATCTTACAGGCGTGTCTCCTCTCGTTGCGATTAAGGACAATGGTTTTGTTGCGGGCCAGGTTGTATTAAATGCAGAATCATGCAAAATTACTAAACACGAGATAACTTGTTTGGTTAATTTAACACGTGTTTATCCATTTTGCTTTTGATATGTTTGGTTTTCTCGCCTTAGATTGGACCTTGTGAACAAGGTTCAGCGGGCCACGCACAATAATATGCCAACCTTTAGGTCTTAAAGTTTTGTTTTTATTAAAATTGGTTTTGCTATCTAAAAGTGGCTTGCGGCACAACTTGTTGCTCATTACCTTGTCACTCTATTGTAATCGTTTGTTTGAACTAATCTCTAATACTACATCTCCATAAAAATAATAAATAACACACTTGCGTTTGTTTAAACAATCGTTAGTATTGTTGATTGATTAAATTAGACAAATCAGTTGGTTTAACATAACAAAAATCAGTCATACATTCTACAAAAGGATTTTAACACACGTGATGGCATTCAAAATAGGATATTATATATTAAAATTGCTAATAAAGAACACAATTACACATATTAATAAATCTTAACAATGAAATCAAACACTAGGAATAAATTGGATGTCAGACTCTAAGAAATTCTTGATTCATCCATGAATGAACCTTTTCTAAGCAGCACAACCTCCACACACAATGTCCCTGCATTCAACATATTAGATTATACTCATCAAATGAGCCTTAGAGGTGTTTAAGATTACTTATTAAAACCCACCGTTTATTTCATTCTAAATGAAATAAACAGATTCGAATAAGCGGCTTAAATGGAATATACATGTATTACATCCACAGATGATCAAATAAGTAGTTTGGATGGTAAAATACTTACACAATCGAACAATAGGTTTTGCGCCTTTTCATAGTCATAGCCGCCTCCTTCCTACGTTGAGGTTGTAGCACCACCTTGATGGCGGTATCAAATACCGCTTTAACATTCTAGTAGTTCATCCATCCAAACAAAAGTTGACATGTTAATGCAACACTTGGAAGTATATAATGGCCCTAAGAAACAACTTGTTTAAAAATGAGGTTCAAAATGCATAATATAACACATCTAGCACCTGTTGAGTCTTGGAGCTGCATTCGATATAAGCAGCTGCACCGATTTGTTTCCTTAGTTCCTCCCCCTAAACACAGATGATCTCGTTAGAGTTAAGTTTGACTTTTATAAGTCAAATTCATCAATTTTCACTTCAAAATCAACAAGAATTGTAGTGTTCACGAAAATAGAATTAATCACGATATGAATCGATCAAAAGAAATACAGAAATTGAACAAATTTTAGAAATGAAGCCAAAGATATCAACATGGAATTTAGATATGAAAAGTTGTAGGTTTGAATATTTATTTTTGTGACCATTGAACCCGTTAGCAGAAAACTCACAGAACCAAAATACCCAACTGACAGATTGATGATTTAGTACCTCTGCATATGTGATAGCATTAGAACCCATATGATCAGATAAGAATCCCTTGTCATCGCGAAGATCTGGTAACAGAAAACCACAAAACATTCTGTAATCTTGATTATAAGCTTAATTTTCAAGATTCCAAAATTGGTAAAACATGAATAAGAAATATCAATCTATTTTACCTAATTTAGTCCCAACGAGCACAACGGGAATATCAGGTGCAAATCTCCGAAGCTCGGGCATCCACTGTAATATCATTAAAAAACAATAATCTCATGTAAAATTCTTTAGATTAAAATAAGCGTCAATTTGAAGGTGTGATATTCTTCTTTTTCTAAATTCTTTAGATAATGCAGAATTTGAAATCAGAAAGACCCACTTGACATTTTGAAACTTATGATAGTTTCCTTTTTAAATTTATTATTTATTAGCTTTCAGTTTCATATATTACTAAAAGAGAGTACCTTCTTGAGAACATTCTCATAGCTTGCTCTGCTGATTAAAGAAAATGCCACCACAAAAATTTCTGCACCTCTGTAGCTTAATGGTCTTAATCTGCTATAATCTTCTTGACCTTAAAATCAATAATTTACTGTCAGAAAGAAAGTAAACTCTAACAAGTTAAATCCACAAAGAAAGACTGAAAAGTTTGGATCTTTAATATGTATACCAGCAGTATCCCAAAGTCCCAAATTTACTATACTTCCATCAACAGCCACATTGGCACTGAAATTGTCAAATACTGTTGGAATATAGTCCTGCAAATGAACCATAAAATAAGTGAAAGAGCTAAAAGATTCAAACTTTAAGGCAAGAAACCAAAATTAGAACAAACCAACATGTAATCATCAAGAAAATTGAGTTTATTTACGTTTTATGAGACACCCACAAATAATCAAGAACAATAAAGGGTATATAAGTTTTATATGCGAGTAAAAGAGCTCAAAGTTGCGACCTTTAATGCAAAAATCCCAAAAATTAGAACAAACCAACATGTGATCATCAAGCAAATGGAGTTCATTTAAGGTTTTTTAAAATGCCCACATATAATCAAGAAGAATAAGGGTATATGAGTCTGATATGCAAATGAATGAGCCCAAAGATGCATCCTTTAATGTAAGAATTCCCAACAATTGAACAAACCAACATCAGAACATCAAGAAAATGGAGTTTATTTTCATTTCTTGATATACCCACAATTTTTCAAGAACATATTCTGTTCTTTCAGCCTACCCATTAAGATATATAGATATATGTATACATACACATGCTTAGAGAGAGAGAGAGAGAGAGAAATTAGAAAGAGAGAGACTGACAGTGGGGAACTTGTTACTGGTATAACAAATGAGCATACAAGTTTTACCAACAGCTCCATCTCCAACACAAACACACTTGATGAACTTTGAAGCACTCATCTTGAGGTTTTTATTACAAATGTAATAAGAGTGAGTGTTTTATCAGAATTTAGAATGTGTAGAATGGTGATTTGAAGAAGAAGGTTGAAAAAGGAGAAATTTTGAACAGAGAAGACAATGGTGAAGTGAGTGTATTTAATATGGAGACAAATGAACAGAGTTGTAGATATGTCCACACAGAGAGAGGCCGGCCTTGTTCCAAGTTTAGAATTTTGAGACAATTTATTCCCTACAAATTTACAATATTATATTAATGGTGTATAATAATTGTTTAGTATATAAGTAGATAAATTCAAATAGAAACATGTAGAAGTTTAAGACAAGTCTGATTATGATATCAAGATTAGATAAATTATAAATATGACATGTATCTCATCAGTTGGTGAGCGTTTCATACCTCTCAAGATTATTCGTAAAGCAAAAGTTAAGTCAAGTAACAGGTACGTTCTATCTCATAAAAAACAATTGATCTTTTCTAAAAACCAATAAAAATGGAAATGTGTTATTTATGAGAAATTGATTGCCTATATCACAAGATCATTGTTTACGACTTAAGTGGAAATGGGAATACTATAATTAAAGGCATCATAAACATCGATAGCAAATACATACAAGTAGTAGGGATTAATAACACTGCTAACACTTAGAGAAAATGGCAACGCTGTTGGACATGACAAGATTGAATGCGATAAGGATACCAAAGTCATGCCAATGTTCCAACAAACCTTTTATGTGACTTAATAAACTTTTGATACTATACAACAAAAACACCAAAAGCATAAGAATAAACTTATATAAAAATAACACCTATCAACTACTATTGAAGCCATATGAGTTTCAAAACCGTCTGAATCTCTGAAGCAATTGATGTTTCAACTTCTTGTTAATATTTATACTTATTTCGTATAAACCGTTATCATTCAATAAAATAATAAAAATTCTGCAGGTTTTATATCTTTCTCGCTTGGTCTGATAACCTAGTTGAGTTAGAAGATGATTAAACAAGATTTGTTGTAATGATATATACACCAAATATTTGAGAAATAAATTAACCTTTGGAGTATATAGTTCCTATTATATGTGTGCGATACAAATCATTTAATCAAAAGGAAAAGTCAACAAAGTTGTGTCACTTTTTTGACAATTTGGTTCCATCCCCTCTCAATATATTTTGAAATCTAAAAAAGATCCTTTTATTTGAAACGGAGACAGCAGGCTAGTTCTCAAAAGGTAACATATGGAAATTAAATATTATATTATTTGAATTGTAGCCTAATTTGTTCTTTAACGTATAGTTTAAGTGAGTTTGTAGGCCAACGATTAATTGTCAAAGACCAATGATATGACATGGTTTAAGGTTGGGTTTTATCGTAAAGAAATGAACTATTCAAGTAGTTTTTTAAGGGAATGATTCATTTCCTAGTTTGGAATTTTAAGAGAACACACATAAGAAAACAAAAACAAGTAAAGTAATTATATACTTTAAGCAACATCGAAGTAAAACAAAGTTACTAATTATAAAAACGCAAAAAAGTGATGTAACTTTTTATAACAATTAATACCGAATTATGTGTTAATATCAGTTTAAGCATATGCTTTATATCTAAATTTATATAAGAGTTAAGTTCGGTTTTACCTGCCGAGGTTCGACAAATATAACTATTATTTCTTTGAAAGACTTGATACATTAATTTATCTATAAAAGTTTCATAACTTTTTATTTTCAATCAATTTAATTAGTTATTTCAACTTGAATTTAAAATAATAAAACTTTTAAACAGAAACTGAAACAACATGTGAAACTTTTAGAGTAAATTGACGTTTTTAATGTTTTGAAAAATAATTAATTACTTTTGTCAAAACTTAAGAAGCAAAATTAAAATTAACTCTTTAATGAATTTTGATTCGAAGGTTTTACAAATTCAGATTTGTTTTAAAAAAATATAAAACCTAAATTTCTTCAAAAACAATTGATGAAATTATCACTCTTCTAAATTGGTGAGAGGAATGTACCATTTATTACTAAGATATCCTCACGGATTCACCGTTTATCAGCTCGTCTTAATGAACTCGATGTTTTCTTTAACAAAAGATAAAATCAAAATAACGATTTCTTTATATCAATTAAGAAATTATCTAATTCCAAATTAACAAATTAAAACTTTTTTTAACAAATTAGAAAAATTATCTAATTCCAAAGTAACAATTAAAAAATTATCTAATAATTAGTTTTCATTTAACTTTTAAGTTTCAAAGAAAATGATTGACATTCGTCTCACTAAAGTTCACTCAAACTTTAAAGATAAGTCCAAACACCGTTCAATAAAAAACTTAAGTTAATATCAAATCGGATTAAACTAAGTTAAACCCCTAAAAGTCAGCAGCACATGTAGTTAACCAACCACAGGGTCATGATTAAGGGCTAGTCACCATCCATTTTTGTTAAGTACTTACATATGAATAATTGAATATATGATATAATTTCTAAAATGATATACACTCCAACTAACCATAAGAACAAAAAGTAGACAACCTCACATCATGATTTTATCACTAACTTTGATCACACAGTTATAAGGATAAATTGAACATTACATATATACCATCATTATCATTAACGAACTTTTTAACAACCAAACACCTAACGTTGCTTATCAAAAGTTTAGCATCTTAAACACAACCCCAGTCTTAAAGGCTATGATTAAGACGCCAAACTTCTAATAAGCAGTTGACGACTTCTTGATCAACCAATCCTAATCAGTAATCACGCGAGTTCTAAACCAAAAATGAACTTGAAACAACATAAACGCGCATAAAGATATCATTTTGAGTCCCATTTATTTTAACTGACTATTACAACTATTCCATAAAACACTGCTTGAGCCACAAACCTCAAGTTCCATACCCAAAGACCAAAAGTTTCAAATGCTAATAGAGACATTTACAGTGCTGCCAATATCTCATCTGCACCAGAAACAGTGAACTCACCACCTTCTTCAATGTTAGCACTCACCACCTTCAGGTTATCCACCAGCAGAGCAAACCGCCTTGACCTGACCCCGAGCCCTTTCTCAGACAGGTCAAGCTCAAGCCCGAGTGCATGGGTGTAGGTCGCAGACCCATCGGCTAAAAACTTCACATTCTTGGTCTCTGGGTATGACTTCTTCCATGCCTTCATCACAAAAGGGTCATTCACTGCAAATCAAGATTATATTTTCGTTAAAACAACGTATTCTAAGGGAAAAAAACAAATCTTTTATTGAATTCAGTGTAGAATTTCTGTTCTAAAGTTACCACTGATCAACAAAAGCTCCTCCACACCCTTTGCTTTTAGCTCTTCAGATTTCTCAATGAAGCTGGGGACATGCTTCATACTGTACCAAAAGAATTACCAACAAGAACAAATATCTTTCTAATTTAGTTAATGTTCATCCATGGACCAAATAAGTTAATTTTACAGACCAAACAGCATAACTAATCGTCTGTTACTTGTTACTATGTCTGAAGGCATGTTTGTGATTGCTTATTTAATATTAACTTTATACTAGATAGGTTTTAAAAAATAATAAAATGGTTACTTATTAAAACCTCATTTAGTTTAAATTTCTATTATACCCCTTTATCGACTCCTATTAACTCGTCTAATTTTTAAAAGACTTCTTTTTTGTCATTTTACAACGAAAACTGCTTTTGAAAAATTATAATTTTAATAAATAATTTGTATCTAAAGTTTTATCCCCAAAAATAAGCGATCTCAAACATGTTCATAAAACACATTTAGTCTATAAACCTCGTGTTAATTGCCCATGCAACCACGTAACACCACAAGTCCTATGCTTTACGATCGTTTCGGCCCGTATAAACATAAAAAAAACTTATGAAATGCAAATCGAAACAACTCTGAAATTTGGGGATTCAACAACCAAAACCCTAACATACAAATTCTATCATCAATTACACAATTCACGACACCAATGTACACAAAATCATCAACACAAGTCACAACACAACAACCAAATGCCGATAATCAAGAACGAATCGAAGGTACCTGCAAGTCGGAGTGAAGGCACCAGGGACACCAAAGAGAACAACTTTCTTGCCGGTGGCAAGAGAGTGTACGGACACTTGTTGCATCTGATCATTCTCATCGAAGTACGCAAGAGTTCCATCGGGAATCGTGTCGCCGACAGCCACCGGAGCCATTTTTTTCCGATCGATAATCGACGGTGGTGATCAGATGGTGAATTTATAGGGTATGGTGGAGCGGACTTGACGGGGTTGATTAACGGAATTGAGTAGTGTGTTTGGAGTCCGCTAGTTGTATCTTTGTTAAATGGAAGGTTGACTGAGTAATGAGGAATTGTTCTATAAAATATTTTATATTTGGTGTTTTTGTTATTTATTAATTGCGGTGTATTAAATTCGGATTAAATTATAACCGTTTTAGATTCAACGTATGTGAGATTGATAGAAATTTTTTTGGAAAGAAGTATGTGAGATTGATATATCACTAGTAATATTTCATACGAAATATTTTATATTAATTTTAGTGAACTCGTGCATTACACGAGTTAGAATAAAAAAAAGTATTAAATAAAATAAAATTTTAATAACTATTAAATAATATGTGATTTAAATTATGTGTAAATAAATACTATAAGTAATATAACAATGATATAAACTTTTTAAAAATTTATTTTTATACTTTCTTTGTTTTTACTAAAAAATAAATCAAAGATTTCGTTTAAAAACAAAACACATTTAAAAAATATGTCATTTTTAAAACATTTCATGTTTTAAAAAAGTATGATGTACATTCTAGAAAAAAAATTTATAAAAATTTGTTTCTCTAGAAATAAACATTAATAAAAAGATATATTTCTTAATCTTTTTAAAAATAACTTATAAAAGCATCTCTAATTACCATTTTATGTCATGTGACATATTTAGTTGCCCTTTTATTATGATAAAAAGATAAAAAATGTGATATTTTTACTAATTAATTATAACATTTTTAGATTCTAACATTTATGAGATTAATCTCTTACTATCGTAATAAAATAATAGCTAACACATAATAACATTACATTTCTTCTTATTAAAACTTTTTGTTTTTCTATCTTATTCAATAATTTTATTAATTATTAATAATATTATTTAACTTTTTTAGATCAAAAATATTTTTAAATAAATTGCAAAAGAGTTTGTTTTTTTAATGTTATCTCTAAAGAAATAAATTTTTATAAACTATTTTTTTAAACATCAAACTTTAAAAAAAATTAAAAATTGATGTTGATATAAATGTTTTTTTATTTATAAGTTTTTATTTTTATTTTTTATTTAACTTATTTAGATTAAAAATATTTTTTAATAAATTAAAAAGGAGTTATTTTTCTTAAAAACGGTTTGTTTTGACAAAATGTCTAGTTTTTTAAAAAAAAGTTTAAAAAATTAATATCAATGTTTTATTACGTATAGTCTTTACCCATACATAATTTCAATCTTATTTTATCTTAAAATATAGTTTTATAATTAAAAATTTTAAATTCTAATTGATATTTTAGTTATCCAATCATGCAACACACGGGTTAGTAAAGCTAATATCAACTATTATAATTAGAATATTTCATATGAAATACTTTATGTTTGATATTTTTTTATTAATTACGGTGTATTAAATTCAAAGTAAATTACAACCATTTTAGATTCAACATTGTTTAGGTTAATATATCAAATACTAGACTTCAAATATTTCATATGAAATACTTTATATTTGATATCTTTATTAATTACGGTGTAATAAATTCAAAATAAATCATAACCATTTTAGATCTAACATTTATCTGATTAATATAACAAATACTAGAGTTGGAATATTTCATAAGAAATACTTTTATTTGATATCTTTTATTAACTATGGCGTGTTTGTGACAACCGGCAATTTCAGGTCAATACCCGACCTTGAATTGGTTATAATTACACCTATAATACTTGATTTTCAATTATTGAAGTTGTTTCATGCATTGCAAAATTTCACGCATAACATCTCATGCATTTGTAATTGGGCGTAATTACCATTTTTACACGTGCTACAACTGGCACACACAAACGATGGTGATAATTAATATATACATACTAATAAATACTTTAAAGTGTGTCAAAGTATTTTATATCCCAAATTAAATGCATTGGAAAAGTTTAAATTTATAAATAAACCTAATCGCGTAAATTGATATTTTCCCCGGAATGAATCATTTTAAACTAAATACATGGTGTATCATTAATATATCATCAATATTGAAATATTTAATATTATATAAGTTCTTATAATATTTTAAGGTATTCAAAGGAAATAATAATAAAAATAATAAAATATGTAAAATTCCTATAGTGTAACAAATACCACCCAAGATACCCAATACTACATAAATTGAAAATGAAACCTTTCTTTTTCCCATCTAGTGGTTTTCCTTTCATTCAATCTCCCTCTTTTTTTCTTTTTCCCATGCAAATCTCCATGGAAGACTTCATGGATTTTGTTGACTTTGACAATTTTAGGATTTACCTTATTTGTGAAACTTTTAAGGCAATGTATAAAGCATTGTGTTCCATTACCATTCTTAGCCATTTATTCCTTTCATTTAAACGTAAACAAGTAAACTCAAAATATGGATTTTCAGACATAGGCTTGGATTATAAAGAGAAAATTGCTTTCTACTTCTCATTTACACCAACATAATCTCTTTTCTTTTCATCCAACTCATCAAGATCATCCTTTAACTTTTACAACTTTTTAAATTTTCCTTTTTAGTGATTAACATGAGTTAATGATCAAAGTGAGAAGCCTCCCTACCTCTTTTAGAATGCCTTCTCCCAAGGATTAACCAATGTTCCCATGTGATTTGATTTATCATTCATGGAAGAGTTATATATGCTATCAACCAACACAAATCACCAACACAAACCAACACATTGCTTTTCTTCTCTTACTTCCTTCAAATTTCGGTCAAGACACCACCTCCACCATCTCATATTATTTTCAACTTGTATTCTATAAATCTTGGGTGATTCAAGTGCCATTGTTGAAGACCAAGTGATTCTTGAAGCTTCCAAGCATCCTACAACATCTTCTCTACTTTTCCTTGGTTGGTTCTTAGTTCAAAGGATCAAGTCTTCTTTTTCCTTACATTTCAAGACTATCATCTCTTTCTACTTGCTTGTTTAAGGTTAGCACCTTGTTTCTAATCTTCTATACATCACCATGATGTGTTCATGTTCACTAACTCGTCCAAAAGTGCTCTAGCAAAGTTTAAAAAGTAACAAAACATGTAAGACAATTTCTGGCAGATTCATGTTCTGTGTTTTCGACACCATAACTCGACCTAAACATGGTCAAACGAACATTTTCTTGAGCCTAACATTAACTTTAGGATGTCTAGTTTTTAACTCATCCAACCTTGGAATTTTTAGATGAGTATAACATATCCAAAATGTACAAACATGATTAAAGTGTTGAACCTGAATTTTTGGCAGAATAGATAGGGCAGAAAGATTGAGGCATAAGTTATGCTTTAAGTAATCAAATGAAGATTTTCCTTCTGTGATAACTTAGCTTAAGGTGTTAGGTTTAAAAGTACTATAGGCTCTATTTGTGAATGTAGGGTTTGACCCCT
>BJCM01061711.1:0-12615 GCA_018326385.1 Flaveria bidentis
CGAGAATATTTCTGCTCTCTTCCTTTCTCTCACTAAAAATCCGAAAGATTTGTGTGTAGAAAGGGTGATAGGCGGCCATGCCACCTTTTACACCCACTTTTCAAACATTTTGTCCTTTTGGACACTTTTTACCCCTAGACTTGGGTTTTATTTCTTTTCCTTCTTTTCTTTCACTTTATTCACTCTTTCCTTGACTTTAAAATAACTAGGTATTACATCATTGATGTTGTCTTCTATGGAATGGTTATTAGAATCAACAAAACCTTGATTACTATCACCGCCTATATTTCCACCTACATTGGAAGCTATTTCATTTGAGTTTTGTTTCTCTGTGCTAGAATTTGTAAGCACCTCAAATCCACCTGCAAGGTTAGTTACCACTAGAGTTGATGTTGTTTTCTTATTTGGTCGTCTTAGCTCAAATCATAGATTGGATCCCCTATTGATAAATTGTCTATAGATCCTAAAACAACATTGCAAGATTTGTTAAAACATTTGGTAACTAAATCAAGATCAAATAGGCAATCAAACAATAACCTTTCATACTAAGAGTGTGTTTATTAAAGGTCACATTGTCTAACCCCTCAACTACTCTAGTTCTGACATTGTAGACTCTATAAGTCTTAGATTGGGAAAAGTATCCAATGAAGTATTCAATCATCTGATTCCTCAACAAATTTGGCTAGAAGATCTTTCGTATTTAAGATTGTGCAAGCACATCCAAATAATCTAAGGAAACTAATGAAAGGTCTCATTTGCATTCGTTCCCCACGTTCGAGCTAGTCGGATCAGTACTTATTGTTATACCGTTCGTGCCCCTCAGAGCCACTTAACTTGCTTTCAAGAATAAAAATCCTGCTTCCAATTAATAGACTGAAATGAAAACTTGTGTCACAACTCATAAGGAGTCTTACCATGAGTATTAACTACTAAAACTCTATTTTTCACATAGTAGGTAATGAATTAACATGAAGAATCATGGATCAAACAATGATAATCACAATAAAACCCCTTTGATCTATATTGATTGCATATGATTTGTACAAAGTGGAAACCCTAATCAATTGGTCATTCAACCATTTACCAACACTAATGACAATTAACCTATTTATAGTCTAGACTAATATTCACTAATTGCACTTAACCCCCTAGACGTAGGCTAATTAATGGAAATTACATATAAAACATAAAAATGACTAAAATAAGATAAAATATATTTTGTTCACACATAATAAATTTATTACAATAAAACTCCTAGTCATCTAAATCTTCAACGTCTCGTCTTGGTTATTCGACTCGAACGTGTCAGGTTTGACTTTTGTGTTGACTTTGACCGAGACGTTGACTTTTGTTGCTTTGAGTATGTTGATAATATAGACTGTCTTACACAGCTCCAACACTAATTGCCTCTACCCAGAAAGTGATGGGCAATTTAAAGTCGGATAACATGGTTCTTGCAGCTACAATTAGTGTCATGTTTCTCCTCTTAGCAACACCATTTCGCTGAGAAGTCCTGGGAGCATTATATTGTCTTGTAATACATATTTCATCACAAAATGTCTCAAGGATTTAGTTATTGAATTTAGTTCCTTGCTCACATCTTATGGTTTTGACCTTGTGATCATATTGATTCTTATTTTTTAGAATGAATTTCCTTAAGATCTCATGAGTCTCATCCTTAGTTCTGAAGAAGAAGAACCAAGTTAATCTATGAAATCATATGTGATGACCAAACAATAAGAGATCCTTCCTAGACTCATTATAATGGTAGGACCAAAGAGATTCCTATGTAATAAATGTGGGGTTGTAGTGATGGAGTTCCTTTCCTTTGGCTTGTGAGACACTTTGTGTTGCTTTCCCTTTAGACATACAACACAGTGGTCATCACTTGTAAAGTCTTTCTTTATCATTCCATTTACCAAATAATTCTTGATTAAAGTTTACATGGAACATTCTTTTATGCTAGAGGAAAGACTCATCACTATTTGCCTTATATAAAAAGCAAGAAACTTCTCCTGATGAGGATGTTTCCTACAAATCCATCTTGTACATATTTCCCTTCCTGGGGACTTTAAGCAAGATATGCTCTTGAGGAATAACCACCATAGGCTTGAGAATAATGCACTCATGCTCACTAAAGAGCATGTTTTGTCTTTGATCACAAAATTGGGGTACACTCAGTAGATAGTACCCAAGCTCCTTGACAAAGTTTTTTCTCAATGTTGAGCTTACCATTTGTGTCCTTTTGCCTTCCAGTAATGTAACCATCTAAATATCCACCAAAAACAACTAGCTCTCCACCAATTTTCTCAAAGTTTTGAAGTAAAAAGCCATTGCCTATCATGTGCCTAGAACAACCACTATCAATTATACATACATTTCCTTTGGTCTTTAATTGTTCCTACACAAATAATACAATTAGGAAACACAAGCCTTGTTGGTCGTGGGCTACTTAAAGTGAATTGAAGATAATGCAACAGTAATTAAACCTATATGCAAGCTTTGTTGATCATTTGCTATTATTGATGAAGAAATTACAGTGACATGGTCTTCCTTTATCTTCGACACCATCGTTAGAAGACTAGACTTGACCTTCAATACTTCAGAAGTTTTGGAGACTGAACCTTGGGAAGATCTTGCATTCACTACAGCATACATCAGTACTTCAGATGGGTACAATCCAAGTATTCAAGAGTGAAAAGAAAGTTGCCACAACTTTTATCATCAGACTTAAAGGCTTGAAAAGAGCTTGTCTCTTTGAATGAGATTCCTTGGTTGTAGCTCTCCTTTGGTGTCTCCAGAAAGGTGATGAAAGGACCATTTCATGAGTTTTCACGGTAACAGATGAAAATGATGTTATGGTTCTCTGCAATCCCTTTCAACCACATGAAAGGTTGAACTCTGTTGATTGTTGGAGGAGTTGCTGGATGGATTTTGCATATTCATCTACATTTGGTATCCATTAAGGATACTATACAACTCAGTGAGAGTTAGAGTCTTGAGGTTTTCAGTTCTCTTGATGACCACACAATGAGTCCATTGTTTATGAAGAGAGAACATAAACTTCCTCATAATTTCCTTGTTCTTAAGATTTACTCCAACATCCATTATAGTATCCACAAACTCAATATACCAGAAGTATTGTTGATCTTGGTTTCACTTGTCGTGCTGATAAAGTTCTTAAACTGCTACTTCAAGAGGTCTTTCTTGTTGCTTCATTAGACCCCTCATACATAAGCTTCAGTGCATCTAAGAGTTTCTTTGTAGTTTTCTACTTCTTGAAGCCTCTGTAGATTGAGTTTGGAAGAGCAGTTTGAAGAGCGGTCATGGCCTTTTGATATACATAAATTTTCTTCCAGTCTTCCTATGAGTAGTCACCCAATTTCTTTGGAATCATACCACAACCATCAGCTGCTGAAATGGTGCTTGGTACATGAGATCCTAAGAAAACAAATCCCCACATCTTGTTGTCTTGAGACTTGATGAAGCCTTCCATTCTTTGGCACCAAGTATCAAAGTCATCATTAGTGATTAGTGGAGATATTTTTCCATGTCAGCCTTGTTAAGATATGTCGTTTGAGTTGTTAAGTGTTTTGTGAAACTAAAGGGATTTAAGATGGTGAGATCTTACAATCAAGATCCTAAAAAGCTTTGATACCACTTGTAGGACCGTTGAAGAAGGTCAATGAAACAGTTTCACAATGAGACTAAAAACACTTAACGCATCAAAGAGGAAACTGGCTAATTATGATACTAAGGACACAAGTGTATCACAAAACAAGAACAAGAACAAAATAATATTGGTTTTCCAGAATGATGTATATTGTTCTTAAATTATTTTACAATTGTTACAAAGCATAAAGATAAAGACAAGTACTTGAGACACTTTATACTACATCCTATAGCTGGTCATACTTTGAAAGCCAGCTCGAAACACTAATCTAGACAACAAGATCAATGTAGAGCCAAAAAGGCAAATTTCCATTTGACTTATGACTATGACATGCCATAGCTCACATCCTAATATATTATAAAAAGGATAAAAGTACAAAAGTAGAAAGTTACATACAAAATACCTTAATTTTAAGTTTGACAAAAGTATTAACTTTTCACCAACTCATCTAAGTTGGTAAGTCGTCAGAGATGGTAGCGAAAAGTGGTTTATATTTTGTCAAACGGTGATTTGAGAAAGCATGTCTTTTTTGTCTTTGGAAGAAATCAGTCTTTGGCTTCATAAGACTTTGTCTTTAAAGCTTCGGAAAACTTCATCTTTGGCTTCGGAAGATATGGTCTTTTGACTTTGCATAATTTAATACTCAGCTTAATTCAATGAGTTGTATCAAATCTTCCGAAGTAACTTCCTTGTACTTTAGTAATGCATGCTAAGAGCTCTTTGGTTGCATCAGCCTCAAAGTGTATTACACGAGTTTAATGGATGATATATTAAATTAATTGTAATAATTTATGAACTATAAAATGTTCTTGTGAAATAAGATTGTAAGGCCCCGTTCCCAGAACGCTTACAGCTGGTCAATCATCGCACATAAAACATATAATATACATTTCAATTTCTAAAACATCGCAGCGGAATTCTTTTAAACAAAATTTCATTTATATATAATCGCTTTTGAAAAATAATACAACGTCGTCAAGTTACAAAATATCATAATTTGAATTACATCACAAAAAAACATTATAATTTAAACAACAGATGCCATCCAAAAATGCCAAGTAGCCACCCCATGCCATCCTCAACAACATCTACCTGCCAACTGGAAACATATAAAAGTCAGCGTTGCTAACTGAGTTCTAGTTTTACAAACATTATATTACTTTTCATTTGTTAAAACATTTTCCTTACTATCACACGTGATCACATATCATACGTACATCAAGGTAATAATTATTATTTTCCACCATCGTTCATTTCATACATATCGCATGTATGGAGTAGCCACATAGACTAACTCCCCCTATGTGTGTGAACCCACATGGGTTCAGCCAAAATTGCACACTGCCTCATGGGTTAGCTAAAATCGCACGCTGCCTCATGGGTTAGCCAAAATCGCACGCTACATAACACACAATTAATACCATATCGCATGTATTAGAGCAGTCACCAAGACTAACTCCTACTGTGTGTATGAACCATTATGAGTTAGCCAAAATCGCACGCTACATAACACACAGTTAATACCATATCGCACGTATTGGAGCAGTCACTAAGACTAACTCCTACTGTGTGTATGAACCCTTATGAGTTAGCCAAAATCACACGTTATTAAACACACAGTTAATACCATATCGCACGTATTGGAGCAGTCACCAAGACTAACTCCTACTATATGTATTAACCCTTATGAGTTAGCCAAAATCATACGCTATTGAACACACAATTGTTCCAACAACTCTCACAGAGTTGTGAACCTTCTTCTATTTGCTTGCAGACATTTCATTCGTTCATTCATAATGTTCCACTTTATTTTGCTTCGTTAAGATAATACTTTACGTTCATTAACATAATCACGCCATGTAAAGTCACATTATAATACGTAATAAGGAAATGAGGAAACATAACATACATAAGCATAACATCATCCATCACATCATCAAACAAGACATATCACACATCATCCAACATCATAAATTTATCTTACATCACCCCGAGAACATCCCAAGTCAAACCTACACTTTACATTCTCCCTAAAAATTCAGAAAAATATTCTAAGTCATAGGCGCATGGGCACTATGCAGGCGCATAGCCTTCTGGGTGCATGGGAACACTTAGGTGCATGGAAAAGGTTCTAGGCATTTGGGCACTATTTGGGCGCATGATCCAACACTTAGTCATTCTAGCAAGATTCTAGGTGCATGGGCACTATACAAGCGCATGAGTGCCTGGGCATATGGGTTGTTCTAGGCGCATGGACACTTAGCCAAATTTCAGCCTATCTTAGGTGTAGGACCATTTTAGGGGGGTTTGGTCACTTACAACACAACGCACAATAAGGAGAGATTAATTTTAGAAACACTTAACAGATCAAATGGGGAACTAGTAACAAGTTACAATGATACTAAGAAACACAAGTAATTGAGAGACAGAACAAGAACAAAATACATAAGTGTTTGGTTTTCATGAATGTTGTATATTTCTCTCTAGTTCCTTACAAGTGTTACAAAGCATACATTAAGATCCAAAGGACCAAAGATAGTTTATATTACATTCTACAGTCGGCCATACTTTGAAGGCCAGCTGGATACATGATCTAGACAACAACAAAATCAATGTAGAGTCAAAAGGCTGACATGTCATAGCTCACATCCTAATATAATACAAAAAGGATAAAAGTACATAAAGTAGAAAGAAATAGACTCAAGACCTGAATGTACAGTTTACCAAAAGCATGGAACTTTTCACCAAATTGTGAAAGTTGGTGAATTAAACAGAGTTGCAGTGGAAAGATGGTCCAGCTTTATGGTAAAAGGTACATCAGATAAATCATGTACTGAAAAGTCTTCGGAAGAAATCTGACTTCATAAACTGGCTTCGGAAGACTTTGTTTCTGAAGCTTTGGAAGACTTCTTTCGGAAGATATTGGTCTTCGATTCGGAAGATTTCACACTTAGAATATTTTCTAATGCAGAATGTGAAACTTTTGAAGCATTCTACTTCAGCACTTTATGCATGCATGTAGGACAGACTGTTTGGATGTTTTGGATTGCATCAGCCTTATATGAAACCTTACAAACTCCCCCTAGGCTGATGCTACCAAAACACTTGAAGACTTTAGATATTGACAGTCCTCATTAGGATGATAACCATGCCTTTCTTCATAAGATGGTCAGGATCATTCAGACTCTCAAAATGTCTTTTCATCTCAAAGAGATCATGAAGAGTTAGATTGAACATGTCTTGCCATGTGTATACATTTTCAACACCTTGATCTCTGATGACATGCCATCTTTCTGGATTTGTAAAGTAAGTCCTGGACATGATGGGTCTTCTTAATGCCAGAGGAGCTACTTGGAATGGACTTAGTTGAGCTACCTCTTGTTGCACATCCTCAGGATGATCTGACTCGTACTAGGGTTTGGAGATGGATGCCTCTTTCTTCTTCTTATTTGACTTTGGTTTAGAAGCCATCCTTTTTCTCCTCTTTGAACTTTTTAACTGAGACGACGGGCCTGCAACACCTTGTTGATCATCTTTGTCTTGCTTAGTTGGGTTTTCCTCTCTCACAAGTTTAGATTGAGAGGGGACAGAACCCTGCTATGGATCAGAAGATGAAGCTTGCTGAGATTCAGCAGGAGGTCTAGGTTGTGTTGTCTCAAAAGGTTCAACCTTAACCTCCACTTCTTGAGGGACCTGACTTGGTGGGGAGTGTAAGTCAACAAGTTCTCCTCTTTTGATCTTCTGCTTTATCACCCTAATTTGCTCATCCATGGTAGATAGATACATAGGGCCAAGTCTCCTTTCAGAGATTCCATACAGCTTTAAGAAGATCATCGTCCTCTACCTATCAACAAACTTCTTCATGCTCTTTTGGATGACGGATTTTTCCTTTACAGCTTCTTCTCTCATCTTTCTCTTTGTTGTCTTTCTCTCTTTGAGTACTTAAAGTTCAAGCTGCTTGAGATAATCAAACTCTATATACTCAAAGGACAAGGGAAGAAATGCATCTGCCTGATATAGGCTTGTGGCACTCAGATAGTTGATCATATTGATCCTATCAGTTTCTTTGTCTACTTGAGGTTCTTGTGGAGCCACAACCTCTTGTTCAAGACTTTCTTGAACTGGTGAAAGGGTAAGAACATGTTTGTAGAGCCTTTTCAGTCTCTTTTCTTCCTTTATTTGAAGAAGCGGTCTTGCATCCTCTGCCTCCTTCCTTTCTCTTGACATTTCCATGTCAGCCAGTTCATTTAGTTCATCTAAGGGGAGGAAGATGATATTATCAATATCATAGTTCCTGGTTTGTAACTAGGCAATCCTGACTGCTCTCAACTTATCATTCTAAGTGTTTGGTCTGGGAGTAGCCCTAATTGCAGCTTCCATGAAGCCAGCAAACCCAGCAGAGGAACTTTCTCCCCTTAGCTTCCTTTTCCTCTCTCTCTCTCTCTCCTCCTCCTCAATCTCCTCAGGAGTCATTTTCCTTTTCCTTTTTTCACTCACAAACCTTTGTGACTCGGGGTGGAGAGAGCTTTGGCCTTTATTTCTTGGTGTAGCATCCAAGCTCTGGCTAGAAAGAGGTTGAGATGCATCTTCGCCAGCAGGTGTCTCATCAAAGGAATGGACTTCTGAAGCAGTTGTAGATGTGACAAGACTCCCAGGATCAATCACTAGACCTTTAGTCAAGGTTTTCCCTATGAAGCTAATCTCAGGTCTGCCTTAACATCCAGTTGACCAATGACATTTCATGATTGCCTCTGTCTCCTTTTGAGGCTGAACTCTTCAGTAATCATGTCGTGAATCCTTTGAGCCAACTTGCTGTCAGCTTGTCTAGATTGGCATGGACTAACAAGTGGCATTTTGATATGGTCAAGACCTTTATAGTAGTTCAAGGTCTGAAAATTGAAGGCTTCTTGCTGCCCTTGAACTCTTTGAAGAATGAGGGCTCTTCTGTTGGCATCATACATCCACCTTATGATGTAACTGGAAGTTCCTTGAGGTGGAGATGACACAGCCGTTGGAATGCCTTCCTCAAAAAGACTTAATGAAGGAGTCTATTGAGTCCACATCAATGTGAACTTGAGGAAGTTTTTGAGTATGTATAGTTGCAAGTGAAGATGGTAAGTCTTCAAAGTCCATGCTCTATGAAGAAATATGGATCTTTCTCAGAGTTTAACAGAGCAACTTGATTGTGTTGCATGTGTAACTGCATGGAAAAGTTTGGGTCATTTCTACGGTTGAGGTTGACCATTTAAGAAAGCTTAGAGGTGAATAAATTGAAGAACAAAGGCGGTTTTAGAGAGAAGTTTGGGAATTTAGGTCTGGGAAAAGATGAAGATGATAAATAAGAGGGGGAACCGTTGAAAACATTTCTGCGGTTGAGGTCGAAATAAAGTTGTCTTTGAAAACATTCAAATACTTAAGGGAAATATTAAGCTTCGGAATATATTTTAGAAATATCTTTCGAAGTCAATTTTACTTAAGCATTTGTTTGTTTCAAAGGCATAAGTTTCTTCAGAAGATAAAACCATATCTTCCAAAGGACAGAAAAGATCAAGATTTTCAAAAATCTAAGGGAAAACTTTTAAAAAGATTTTCTTCCAAAGAAAACAAGAGCTTATAAAGATGATAGACAACTTACACAGGTTTTAGAAATATTATGAATTAGTTTTACGAAAAAGCTTCTCAATATTAATCATCCCAATAACTGATATGAGATATTTAAATCAATGCTTATCAAAAGCTTTAGTGAACAAATCAACATATCGTTCATTTGTGTTAACCTTGACTAGTTTGATCAAGCCCTTTTCAAAGTTATCTCTAATCAATTGATACCTGATATTGATGTGTTTAGTCCTTGAGTGCTACACAGGATTCTCTGTAATAGAGATGGAACTATTGTTGTCTATGTGAATGGGAGTCACTTTAAAGTTGAACCCATAGTCCAGCATCTGATTCTGAATCTAAAGCATTTGAGCACAGCAGCTTGCAGCAGCGATGTATTCGGCTTCAGCAGTTGATGCAGAGACACAGGATTGCTTTTTGCATTGCCAGGAGACAACCCTTCCACCAAGAAACTGACATCCCCCTAATATAGACTTTTGTAGTCATATTGCATCTACCATAATCACTATCTGTATATGCATACAGATTAAAGTTAGAATTCTTTGGATACCAAAGGCCAAGTGTTGAGGCACCTTTGATATATCTTAAAATTCTTTTGACAGTGATAAGGTATGACATCTTGGAGTTGGCTTGATATCTTGCACACACATGTGGCAAATATGATATCAGGCCTGCTAGCTGTGAGGTACAAAAGAGACCCAATCATAGCCCTATAGAGATGTTCATCCACACACTCCCCCTTAAGGTTAGGCCTAAGGGAGTGGTTTCTTGCTATGGGTGTCTTAGCAACCTTGGAAATAGTCATGTTGAACCTCTTAAGTATGTCATTAACATACTTTGACTGACTTATGAAGATGCCATCTTCAGCTTCCTTCACTTGAATTCCTAGAAAGAAATTGAGTTCCCCCATGGCACTCATTTCAAATCTTTCCTTTATCAGCTTCTCAAAGTCTTTGCAGAGCTTTGGATTAGTTGAACTAAAGATGGTCTCATCAATATATACTTGAACTAGCATCAAGTAATTTCCTTTTCCTTTGATGAAGAGAATTCCATCTATAGTACCTCTTCTATATCCATGCTTGCAAAGATACTGAGATAGAGTCTCATACCACTTTCTTGGTGCTTGGTGCAGCCTATAAAGAACCCATCAAGCCTGCGGACATAATCAGGATGATCAGGATCTGCAAAGCTAGGTGGTTGTTTGATATACACCTTTTCATCAATCACTCCATAGAGAAAAGCACACTTGACATCAAGTTAATAGACCATGAAGTTCTTGGATGCAGCAAATGCCAAGAATTTCCTAACAACTTCTAATCTTGCTATAGGAGCAAAGACATTTGGGTAGTCAATTCCTTCTTCTTGTGTACACCCTTGAAAAACTAGTCTAGCTTTGTTTTTATGACAAGTCCTCTATCATCCTTCTTATTCCTAAAAAACCCATTCGATTCCCATAGTAGTCTTTCCATAAGGAAGAAGACATAAGTTTCAAACCTTTTCCTTTTGAATTGAAGCAGTCCCTATTGCATAGCTTTAACCCAACTTTCATCTTTTAGAGCCTTATCAATTTTCTTAGGCTCTATTTGACATAAGAAACAAGAGTGAAGACAAACATTTGCATCATGGGTTTGTCCTCTTGTTCTTGCCCCTGAGTCAACATCTTCAATGATGTTTGAGGTGGTATGAGACTCGTGGATCCTTAGCTGAGGGATCACAACAAGTTGCTGAGAGAGATCTAATTTGAAAATTTTAGATCTGACATTGATGTTTCTCCCACCTTATCAGCACACTTATCAAGTGAGACTTGATCTAATGAGTGTGTGACATCATTGATGATGTCTTCAATGGAGTGGTTGTCAACATCAAGAAATTCTTGGTCACTATCACCACCACCATGGTCTTCTACATTTGAAGCTTCTTTATTTTGTTGTTGAGACTTTAAGTTGGAATTTGAAGGCATCTCAAATGTATCAGCTGAATTGGTCATTGTAGTACTAATAGAAACTTCATTGGCAGAATTAGTTACAACTAGAGCTAAAGTTGTATAGCTTGAAGGTCTTGTCAGCTCAAATCTTGGATCAGGATCACCTGTTGGTAGAATATCTGTATACCCTAAAACATTCTCAAAAGATTTGTTAAAATAGTTAGTAACTAAATCAAGATCAAATAGCCAATCAGGACCAAAACTAGTTACACCGGGTGTGTTTTCATTGAAAGTCACATTGGCTGACTTTCAACAATCCTGGTTCTGAGATTGTATACTCTATTAGCCATAGCTTGGGAAAAGTACCTAATGAAATGTCCATTATTTGATTTCTCAACAAATTTGACAATTTGATCTTTGGTATTCAAGATGGTGCAAGGACATCCAAAAGACCTGAGAAAACCAATGAAAGGTTTCCTCTTATGCCAAAGTTCATAAGGATTCTTACCATGTGTCTCAACTACTAAAACTTTGTTTTGCACATAGAAAGCATTGTTGATTGCCTCTGCCCAGAAGGTGATAGATAATTTAGATTCAGACAACATAGTTCTTGCAGCTTCAATAACTGTATTATTTCTCCGCTCAGCAACACCATTTTGTTAAGGAGTCCTGGGAGCACTATATTGTCTTGTAATACCCTTTTCATCACAAAATGTATCAAAGATTTGGTTCTTGAATCCAGTTCCTTGATCACATCTTATGGTTTTGACCTTGTGATCAGATTGATTCTCAATCTTTAAGATGAGATTCTTCATAATCTTAGGAGTCTCATCCTTAGTTCTAAGGAAGAAGAACCAAGTGAATCTTCTGAAGTCATTTGCGATCATTAAACAGTAAAAGATCCTTCCTAGACTCATTACACTGGTGGGGCCAAAGAGATCCATATGTAACAAGTGTAAGGGAGTAGTGATAGAGTTTCTTTCCTTTGGCTTGTGAGTTACCTTGTGTTGCTTCCCTTTTGGGCATGCAACATAATGATCATCACTTGTAAACTCCTTCTTTGGCATTCTAGTTACCAAATCATTTTTAATTAGCTTATTCATGTTCTTAAAGTTTACATGGCACATTATTTTATTCCAGAGAAAAGACACATCACTATTTTCTTTAAACCGAAATCATGAAACTTTTCTTGAGGGAGATTGATAGAGCAATTGATCGGATCAGAACCAATTGATAGGCTCTGATATCAATTGATATGCTGTGATATCAATTGATTGGATCAATTGAGACAATCTGTAATGATTTAAGTGAACAATTCAAGTGAAACACAAACAATTGTAATCGATTCAAGCAATATCAACAAATTCACAGTTCATTGATATAGCTAAGACAATTACAA
>BJCM01061712.1:0-12569 GCA_018326385.1 Flaveria bidentis
CCCAAATTTCATGGTATTTCAAATAATCAAAATCTTAAAGGACAAAAGGTTAAGATTTCAACTTTACCCTTTTTCGTATGGTGAACGACGGTAGCAAACAAGTACACCTGAAATCAAAGAAACAATTGATAAAATCGTTAACCAAAAACCTTACAAGTGAATTAGGGTTTCAAATCAAGAGTATTAGACTTACGTGAGGGCGGGCAGACGGTGTTCTTTGTGTAGAACTAGTAGGGACCCGCGCGATGCGGCGGCGCCAATTATTTATATGTGGTACTCGTTTTGTTGTTAGTTTATCAATACTCTTATGATATATCATATTATACATCTTTATCTTTCTTTTGGGTAGTATAAATGAAGTTACATAAAACTCAACTTGCCTGAGTCTAAAGTAACTCACAATATTTGTCTTCTTATATTGATTTGTTTGTGAAATCACACGTGTCATGAAACTTGGATAGCAAAAAGTAACCAATCTAGTTTAATGTATAATTTACCATCTTTGAGCAGATAATCTTTTGAAAAAAAATTGTCTAAAAAGACTTTTAAGAACATATCTCTGTTGAGAATAATCTTATGGGCATGTTATGCCTACTTTAATTACTTCAACTTAGAAGATAAGGACAAGCAGAGTCTACATCAAATTTGATAATAATACAGCACTTGAATCATGGATATCAAAAAATCAATACGATACAAATTACTAATAACAAATTAATAAAGTCGTAATGAATGCAAGTTTAACGTTCAGAAATATAAGTTCTAAAGAAAAATTAGACTGAAATGTATACATCTCATAATATTAAAAAAACAAACATGAACATATTACAACAGAAATTAACTATGAGCATACATGTGCTGCATAACCTTGTTCAATTGTGCGCTTTGCCTACTGCAACCTCTCGCTATGCTGCTAGTTTTCATATTATGATAACCTCTTCATCTGCCACAATATCCAATCTATCAACATATATGTATCAAAATAAAAATTGCATATGGAGGATTGTTGATAAAAGGCTAAGAAAATAAGAAACTATAACATGTAAAATAATAAAAATTGCAACTTACATCTTCATTTGTTACTCTTTTTTCTTTCAATTTCCCCTAACTTTTCCTTTGTTGAAGCTCTTAGCTTGAGTTTCAACGTGTTCCTTTGAGTAAACATGACTATGAGTCTACGACCTTGATTACAAATAGCATCCAAACCTAACCACTGTTAGCAAAATTTAAAACTTACACATAGATACACATATAGATATAAAAGTTATGAATTTGTACAATCATAAAAAAAGCTTCATCAACATGACACCATTATGAAAAACTAATCATAATGTTGCAAAAAATAAAAAGAAAAGAAAATACCTTCTTTCATCAAGAGAAAGTTGCAGTTCAATATCTCAATCCAAATCACCATCATAATTCCAACCATTAGCATTTTTGTAAATAAGTCTTCTGCCAAAAATGTTTCAGTAAAAACACTTGATTCACTATCATTTAAGTCAGTTTGGCCTTTAAATCTGAAAATAAATTAACATCAGATCAATTTTGATCATTAACTTCTTGTGAATAAACACTCCAAAATTATTCGAAACTTTTAAACATGTAATTACAAATTTAGGATAGTTACCTTTTGAGCTAAAGATTATCCTATTTTTAAAGGTATTTAGATATTATTTAATAATGATACCTTTATGTGAATTTACCCTTCAAAAGACTGAAAATCATTGACCCCCAAACCTTTTCGATCAAAAAATGAATCACCATAACATCATTGGTTCAACCCAAAATGAAACTCCACCATATTAACATAAATAAGCAAATCATAAACAACAAATTGCACTCAAAGTAAATAAATATAATCCTTTGTGCATAAAATTGTGACTAACCTTCTTTGATATTCTCCTAAGAAGCTAACAGATCCTTCCTCCTTGTCTTCTTTCACTGCATACCACAAAACCATAACTCACTCAAATCAATAAAAGGAAATATTAGGAGAAACTCAAAAGTTTCCCCCTCATCCAATCCATAATATATAAAATATGATATGGAGTTGATAAATAAGTAAACAGGTCAAATTATATAAATATAATTGCCTTAAGTTTTATTTTGATTTTAAATTCATACCTAGTGCTCTTGAAATGCATAACAGTAAGAATTTTGTTACAAGATTAACACCAAAAAAACCAAACTTTGATTCAATTTATATAGTACATACAAAGCCAAAGCTTCAGAAGGCTATACATCCAAAATCTATACATTCAAAATCAATTATAGTATTTCTTACATTTTCTTACTATATGTGAAAAAGAGTTTAATTTATACATCTAGTCAAAAAAAATTAGTATATTAGTTCTTTATCTAATTCTAGAAAAAGAATATAAAGTGTTTTATAGTATTCTTTTATACCGGAACTAAATTTACAATCCTGAAGAAACATAACATAGATGCCTACTGTAACAAAAGATGTGAGCTCATAAATTTTCCTGAAACATACCTTTAGATATAATTACATAGTTACAAATACCAAAATTAATAAAGAATTGAAACAAATCATTCAACAATTAAAAGAAACCTAAGCTCCAAAAACAGTCTCTTATAAAAGGAGATAATAACACTTAAACTTGAGAGAAATGATGGTTTCAAGAATTAAGACCTAAAATCAATTAATACTTGAGAAAAAGGAGATAATAACACTTAAACTTGAGAGAAATGATGGTTTCAAGAGATAACACCGATTAGAGTTGGATTCCAGGACTCCACCACTGTTGTTTAGCTCTAGTACCATCATCGATATGCTGCGCATCACCATCTAGACCGGCATCGCTAGGTAAGCCCATCGCATCTTCATCGTGTACATTGACATCGTTATCCAAAAACCATAAATCAACAACAAAACTAAGTTAGGGTTAAAAAAAGAGGATCTTAATTACATGAGTGAACCAAAACGTATGATGATTCTTGTGTAGAATCGAACGTGTGACTTGATAGGAGACAATTGAGTTTCAAATCGCCCGCCCATTTCACTTTGCTAGTGCACAAAATCGTTTGAAGAAGAAGCCAATAATTATTTCTCTTTTCATGCTATGTAGGGTGTTGGGGAAGAAAAAAAGAACTGATGACCTTCTTCTTTCAGAAAGAAGAAGGCCGATCTGGTGTTGTGAGCATTGTTTTTTCATGAACGCCTTATCTAGGGTTTTTAGTGATTGATGCTTCATTAGCTTGTAACATATGCTAGAGATGTTGTACATCTCTTAATTTTAAGAGTTTTGAGTGAAAAGACATCATTACCCTTCCTATCTTCCTATATGCATATTAATATAGTATAGATTGGTTCCCGAATGTGTTACTTTAGAAGAGAAAATTCAGATTTGAATCACATGTCCATCTCACCTTGACTATGCACAGAACCCTTGAGGAAGAAGCCAAGATCCATTTCCTTTCTCATGCTACGTAGGGTTCTATGTATGAAAAGGAGAAATAATAAGCTTCTTCTTTTAGAAGCTTGAAGATCGACTTTGAAGCATTGGAGCAGTCAACTTTCAGAGAGCATTGGAGCAGTCAACTTTAGAGACCTTTTTTAGCCTTGCCCTACAAAATGTTTGTACCATATGCAAGGTATGTTGTACATTTCTTAAGTTTAAGAGTTTTAGGTGAAATGACTTTCTTGCTCTCCTCAAATGCTTATTAATATAGTATAGATATTGGAATTGGACAATTTTATAATTTTTATAAGTAACTACTTAAATTTTAACTAAAATAACTATTTTTATTTCAAATATTAAAAATATCAATTTACTTAAAAGATTCATATGTTGTTATTAATTTTATTTCAAAAATTTCATCTATCTTAAATAAGTTGAATAAAGTTGAAACAACTAAAGAAACTTTTTGACTGAATTTGATTCAACTTATAAAACTTTAGGAAGTAAATTGATGTTTTATAATCTTTCGGGGAAAAATAGTTATTTTTAACAAACCTTGTGGAGTAAAGTTGAACTTAACACTAAATGTAACTACTAAGGTTATTATTTAAGACCTTTTAGATTTTAGGCTCAAGTTAATAAAAACAACCTTCTACAAAACTATACGGTGTGGTTGCGTAAATTAGATTTTGTAGCGATTATGGTTCTTCTTGGGCTTAGTGTAAAGCGAGAACTAAGTTAAGAATCATGAATGTTCAATCTAAACTTGTTAAATTTTTAATTTTTATATCATGTTTGAAGACTAGTGTATATTAAATATTGAAAACTTATAATTTAAAGAAATAAGCTATTTCATATGTTTATAGAGAATTAGATGTATATAAAACTCCACCTATTATTTTTCTACAAATTAAGTTTAGCTCCATAATTTTCTTTTTTCTTTCTAGGTAATGTATTATTTTGATACAAGTGACTACTAAATTTTATTTATGTGTGAAATAATCAGTCATTGATAAAGTATGAAGAGATGCTACATTCAGCATGATCAATTTTTATTATAAATTTAACACTCTTTCAATGATTTCTTTTGCAAGTAAATAGAACCCGTAAACCCAATAAAGTTTTATTAATCATAAAAGAAATACAAAAGTATAACCAATTTTTTATTTGAACAACTTCTGCCATCAAAAATATTTGTTTACTTATAACGAAAATATTTGTTTACTTATAAAAGGTTTCAGTAGGTATTTTTTTATGATTGCTGTGAAATTTTAAGCAACTATCTCTCCTTGAGACATTTCCTCAAGGCCTAGCCTAATAAAACCTATATTGAGCCGTATACAAAGTTGTGTTGTAAACGAGTCAAAAACTCGTATAATCCATTTGGATCAAACACCCCAATGATTTTTTTTTGGATTGTTGTGCACTTCATTTTTGCTCACTCGTGGTTGCATTAAACAAGAATCATGAACTGATTAATTGATTAATGGGCTGTTTGACAACTTCTGAATGAAAAAGTGTTGAACCATTAAGTGTTAAACCATTAAGAGGTCTGAACCATTAATAGTTAGTATATCGTTTAACTATCCAAATGCAAATGTCTGACCGATTTAAATAAGAGGTCTTAACCATTCAGCATTAGACCTCTTAACCATTCAGCACTAGTATAATGTTTAACCATTCAGAGGCAAATGTCTGAACCATTCAGACATCTACTTGCGAAACAAACAATCTGAACCATTAAGTGTTGAACCATTCAGACATCTGAACTATTAAGATGTTGATTTAGATGCTGCCAAACAGGTTGTAAGAAAGTTGACTTTAGGTTATTTTGCTTTAATATGTTTTGAACAAAATCCATAACATCACATACGCACAAACATCTCAAGGATGAGATTATCTTTTATGGTGGTATTTCTTCTTAAAGTTTCATGCATTTGAATCTTGGTGGGAATTTGAAGGTGTTTAAAATCTTTAATTATGTTTCAAGCTTCCATTTTTATTTCTTAAAACTCAGTAAAAATCTAACATTAAGGTGTAGTGTCTTGATCTTTCTTTTTGTTACCAAAACATCAATAGTGTTTTACATATCAAAACATCATAATAATAAATCATGTCATCACTTTCTCTCTCTTCTTTTCTCCTCTCTCCTCTACCCTCACAAAAACCCATGCCTTGTTTGAAGTTGGTTGTTTTTCGCTCACTCTCATATATCTCCTTCCTCTCTCCTACACCTAGATGTCACTTAGAGTTTAAATAAGGAAAACAAGCCGTCCACTAAATGGTGGGTGGTGGTGGTGGTAGCGGACAGTGCTGGTGGCGGACGGTTGATGGTGGAGGTGGACGCTAGTGGACGGTGGTGGTGGGCATGGGTTTATGGTAGGTGATGATGTTTAATCCTTGACTTTTTTGAAAAAACAAACACTCCCTTAGTGCCTCATCCCCCACTACAACTTTCTTGTTTTTAAAAAGGTTAAACGCTAACAATCCACACAAAATACAATAAGCATTCACCACAAAGGCGGGTTTCAAGACCTACACTTAGGAAATCCAATATCATCTGATAATTTTCTACACAAATATTGTCTTTGACCAGTAATACATTTTTATAAATGAATCAGATGATTGATGCCAAGATGGTCAATCTATTGTAATTGCTGATCAGTAAAGCATTTAGTTTAGTTATCTCAGTGTTCAAGATATGAACATGAAGAAGAGTTTATTTAAGAATCTGAGATGTTTTAGAGTCTAATGCTACACCCTTGATCTCACCATATCATGCAAGAGTGGCAGCCATCATGCAGCTTATGAACCTGGCATGCATGAAAGTGGATAAATTAGTCGTTATGATTTGACACCTTGAAAATTTAAGAACTCAAAACCATAAATCCAGAGTCAAAAGGGGGCAAAGAAAACAAGTTTAACTAGGGGTGACAATCATGTCAGGTTGACTGGTTGAATTGATGAACCTGAACATGACTGTATATTTATTTGTGTCAAGGACATTAAGCCTAACCTAGGCACACTTAACACCATAACCACGAGTGTATAAGCCATGTATCTAAACGGGTTAGCAAGGTTGTAACGGGGTAGGTGGTTTGTGAACGAGTTGCAATCAAGTCAACATGAACACGATATGTTTTTAAATGGGTTAGATATGCAACCCAAAACCTAGTTATCATTGTGAAGTGTTAGGAATTGTCACCAATAGTTTTAACTAGCTGGACGAAAAAGAACCCCCTCCGACCAAATATTCCTAATTAATATAATGTTAAGAATTTTAGTATAAATTCATAATTCACAATCCCCATAAACTCATAAAGTAAATAATCGCAAGTACCATAATTTTGCTTCACTTTGGTGAATTTGTGAATGGCTTTTAGAATTGAACCATACTTCTTACGCTTCAGCGGTCCCATATGTCTGCAAGAAATAAGCAACTTTGTTAAAGCGTCGATACATAAATTTTCACCTAAAGTTCCTAAAGCAGAGGAGTGTGTCCCATATGCTATACGAGAGATAAATGATTTGTATATATAATGGGCCATGGCTAATTCAATATAAGATGACACCCACCAGACTAAAACACTTTATTATTAACGAAGCTGAAGAAATATTATTAAGTAGCTTACACAATCTCTGTATATCGGATTCTCCATGCTGGAAAACCAAGATGGCATCTCGCAGGCCCGTAAACTAATAAAAGATCAGGATCAGGCTCTACAACACCTAATAGTACCCAAATTTGCACACACAAAAAGTCAGTGTATATATACCATATGCACAAACTGCCAAAACTGATCATTCTCATAATTTTTATTTTTTTGCATGTTTCTCAAGATAAAGAACAATAAAGGATGCACACACAAAATAAGGAAAAAAAGAAGGAAAAAAAGAGAGAGAAAGAAAGAACAAACCAAGGGTCTTTAATGCATCGGATAAGTCAGTCTCGGTGAAGAAAGGTTTTTCACCATCTCTATCCAAGTAATACTTGTTAAAAAGTAAATTAGCTGCTTTTGCAATGGCTTCTTTTCCATCAGAAATTGAAACAAATTCTAATTTCATTTGCGTTTGTGTTTTACTGAGAATGGGATTGATTTTTGAATCCTCCTGCATTACCAGGCAAGAAAACTACATTTAGACGTGATACATGTCTTTACATAATAACAAGGGATCGTACGGCACATAGGCCATACATGGGACAGTTCCGGTGAGCTAAATTTCTCCATTAAGAGCTCCTTGGATTTTTTCAGCACTCCTACACGTAAATGAATGAAACTATAAGCCAAGAAATCATACATGTGTTAGTGCTGCAGATATAATTTTATTTGATCAAAAGGTTTAAGGTAGAATAATTGCAACATTGCATAACATAATTTACTCGAATGACAGTAATACAAAACCAATTACTTTCTTCTAGCAACTAGTTCCCCAAACACAGTTTTGAAAATGGGTCTCTTCAGTTTTAATAATACCATGATAAAAGACACTGTACACCTAACTCAGCCCAAGGGGGCAATGGACCCCTTTTAAAGTTAACTGGTATTCATTTACGCACTAATTGTTCAAGCCTTCAAGGGGAAAAAGTAAAGGTGGTAATTGTTAGACAATTGGCACAATAACAATTGGTAAAAATACACACATAATTTTATTAAGTAGAACAAAGGAAATACTTTTTGGTACACACATAACTTTATGACCCATGACCCATTTAATTATTATTTGATTGCCTAATTATTAAATGAACTTTATGCTTTGACTGCTTTATTATATTTTATTGCTAATTATTAAATTATTAATTCCAAAAATAGATTTTGGACAGATCCAATATTCTGATCCATGACCCATTTAATCAATTTTGACCCGTGAACATTTTAACCCACAAACATGATTAGAACCATCAGTAATTTCTACCAATTTACTTATTAATGCATTGATTCAGGCTATGTTTCATATCGAATGCGTCAAAGGGGTAAAAAAACAAGTTAAGGTTGCCCAAAGTGTATTCTTAATGCATGCAACCACATGAATTGTTTTATACAAAATTTGAGTATTACTGTAATGATATAGTTTTGTAAATAAATTTAACATAAATTTTATTTATAAAGAAAACTTCAGAAAATTTTGACAAAAAGTGTCCTGAAAATGAACCATTTTGACCTATTACCTAGCCTGCTTGACCCACCCGTTTTGCCAGCTACACAAAAGGGTTGCCAGAGCAGATTCATTGGTTTTCTTTGCAGCGGTCTTCAACATATTACAAGTAATGGAGATAGAAGAATGATAAATGAACCCGTACCTTCCCTGTCATAAAGACAGACCTTTTTAATTCCAATGGCTGAAAGCCAGTCCAGAAGTTGAATAACATCTGAAATCTGAAGCGCTTCATCACTGTCTATGACAATGCCAAGATATTTGACTCGGTCCAAGTTTAACTCTTGGTAAGTTGTCACAAATCCCTTTGTTATAAGGTAGCTTTCTATCGCACGAAGGACTTCATGAGTAACGTATATGACTCTAAGAATCAAGTGGAGAAAATTCCATAGCAAAATAAAGACAATGTTTTCGGTCTGCATATGGTTTCACATGAGCAACGATATCAAGTACTGTGACACTAGAGGACTCAAAAAATGAGAACGACACATGATCTAAACGAATGGACCCTTAGTAAAGACAATTAACTGCAAGGGTGGCTAGAGAAACTACAACAAATCCAGTTACAAAAGAAATATATATATTACCGATGTATTCCTGCTAAATATCTTCCGGAAATCCTCTGTCACACCCATATTCTACAAATAAAAACAAACAAATTTAGATAAAGACACACAAAGCCTCTGTCACACCCATAAATACTCTTTCAAAATATGTCATCTAAAGTGTCATGTAGACAAGTCTCATGAGGTTCGGCCCCATAGTAGCATGCAGATACACACAATGTGACTACAGAACTATCTGCATATCATCCACTAGATACAATACCAAAAATCTACATAGAGTTCCCCACAATGTTTCGCCACTTCCCTATATCTTATAGTATTAACCAAACATCATAACATACTCCTCATGCTCGTTGAGAGCACACCATTTTGTAAAACGAATGTAAAAGGCTTCAAATAAAGTTCTCAAAAAATGAAAACAAATAAAGCAACAACCTTTTTCTACAAACATTCTAGTGTTCATTCTCTCTCTCACAAGGTGCACAGTTGGTTAATGGCTTAATGCATAAACATTAACTACATGATCATGCTCTAAGCAATTAAAACTTACAGAAATTATGCAATTTCACCACTGTTTACCAGTAATTTCTTTTAACTAACAGAAATTCAAAACTTCTAATTTATGATCACCTATTCATCAAAATACATGCTTCAAACAGTCAGTTAAATCAACCCCGAAAACTTCTTGAAGAAGAAAATTACTTTAAACCTAAATGGACGGTATTAATACCATACAAACACCTAATTCTTGCTTCAGCTGAGCTTTCACAAACCCCAAAGCATCTACAAACTTTAAAAGCATGAAATTGCAAGCAGTTTGTAGATGATGAACATAATTACCAAATCTTAAGTGTAATTTGAGCTCTAATTTTGAAGACAACAAATCATTTCTTCGTAACAACTCTTTCTAAACATCAAAAGATAGGAATCACAACATCAAATCAAGTGAAAAACAAAACCCTAATTGTTCAAATGAGTGAGAAAGAGTAGAATTGTGGAAGTAACAGTGGTACGCACATATGGTGTCTTGATTTGTTGTGTTGTGTTCGAGTGTGAGTAAACTCGGCCCCACCTCGAGAAATAGAAGCAATGAAAACAGCCTCTATATAGGCGGGGTAAAGAATGTGTCTAGAACAAAGGGCATTTTGGACCTTTCACATGACTAGTGATTTTTTTCCGATAGTAAAATTGTCATTTTCGTCACTAAGATTTTGTGTGTTTTATTATTTTCATTTAAAACTAATTTTTTCTCTTGTGTGTCCCTAACATATAAAAAACTTGCAAGTTTAATCCATTTCCGTTAACGTTTAATGGAAATGACAATTTCGAGTTCATTTTAGTTTTGTTCCTTAACGTTTGACGAGAGTAACAATTTTATTTGAAAATTTAAAAAACATAAACTTATCTTTAAAAAATAAGTTGTTTTAATTTCAATACGAAAGTTTCATTATAATGGTTCAAACTGAAACAACTAATTGGACTTTTGGACTAAAAATTAAAACAGCTTAAAAACTTTTAAACTGAAATTGATGCTTGTATATTGAAAGAAAATTGTTATTTTAAGTAAATTACTATTTTGATTCCTGTGGTTTGGGTAATTTAAGCCATTTTAGTCCAAAAAGAAATCTTTTAACAAATCATGCCTTATGGTTTATGTTTTATAACAATTTTAGTCCATAATGCTAACTTTGTTAAATATTCTATTAAATTGAAAGGTATCTTAGTCAAATTCTCTAATGTATACCAGCACTATTATCCCTTTTTGGTTTAGAAGCAGAGCAACACCACCACGAATCATCCATCATCAACTAAACACCAGTGAACGCAATCATGCAACACCACCACAATACCTTTAACCCTGGAAATTATACCACCACCACCATCCTTTTTCTCAGTGTGACAACCCTGTCTTAACAGGTTAAACGCAATCAACCGAAACCATGTTAGCTACAATTTTCTAGGGGCCACATCTTTCCAGTTTAGAAAGCTGATGAGCTAGTGTTACAACGGTGCCTTAGAATCAAACAATACAACCCTAAAATTTACAAATTTACTCCATTAACTATGGATATAGATGAAAATTAAAAACCCTAAAAGCTGAGATTTGCTACAGTGGTCTGCAAGGATGGCGATGATGGCAGTGGTGGCAGTGTAGTGGTCTTCGATGATGGCACTGGTGGCGGTGTAGTTGTAACATCTTGTATGTTTTTGTTAAATTAAAAGTTAGCGTTGTTATGTCCTTGTAAGGACCGTTTATTTATGAAACTTTGAGGGCTTGTTATGCATGTTTAGTTAATTTGAAGGTTAATAAATGAAGTTACTAAATATTGATCATAATAATAATAATAATAGTAATAATAATAATATTAATAAAAAATAATAATAATGAAGTATAATAATAATAACAATAATAACAACTAAAATAATAGTAACAATAATAAAAATAGTATTAATAATACTAATAATAATAATTTATAAAAATTACTTGAACCTAAAAATGTTTAAACTTAAAAAAATCAAGTTAGGGGGTTAGTTTGTCATTTTAGAAACTTAAAATGGAAGTTTTTGGCTTAAAATAATAAAGATTGGAACCGCAGGGACTAAATGTGTAAAAATAAAAAAAAACCCAAATCCCTTTCTTTTCACCCTCGACTAACCGGTCACCGGCCGACCACTCTCCGGCTGAGCTCTGGTGACCACCGAACATCGTAAATGGGATGGTTTTAAACTAGTTAAAGAGACCAATCGAACCGTGGGGGCATTGCGAACTCGAACCCAAGACTTAATTGGATTATGAAACTTGGTATTAAAGGGAGTTGAACAGAAATAAATACTTCAATCGACTCTTAACCGTTCAATGGATGAATTGTGATGATTAATCAAATTAATCGAACAAAAACGTAAGGATAATCATTAAAAATCTTAAAGCATAGTTAAATTCGAGTAAAACAATCACTTAAACGTCTAATTGTAACCGAAATAATCGAATAAGAACCGAAACCCGTTCGGGACTAAATCAGCCAAATCAAACCTATATAATAGGGGGCAAATGTCTCCTTCGATCCCTTTTGCAGGACCGTTGAAGGGGTTCTACTTACAACACAACAATACAAAGAGTAACTAAACTTAAACAGACAGTGAACTGGATTAACCACAATAAGACACTAAGAACACAAGTAATGTAAGAGACAGAACACAAGAACACAAGTATATGGTTTTCAAGAATACAGTATATTGCTTTCTCTATGTTCTATTACAAGTGTTACAAAGCATAAAGGAAAGATACAAGAACATGAGATACTTATACTACATCCTACAGCCGGCTATACTTTGAAAGCCATATGCATACAATTGACTAGACACAAACAAAATCAATTGTAGAGTCAAAAGGCAGATTGTCTTTTGACTAGTGACTATGACATGCCAT
>BJCM01061713.1:0-30136 GCA_018326385.1 Flaveria bidentis
CGTATTGGTTGTGGATAAGAGGAGAACTCCACAGTTAAGCGTGCTCAGGTGGGAGCAATCCAGGGATGGATGACCTCATTGGAAAGTTTTCACTCGGGCAACTAAAAGCAAATCCATGATCTCCTTGTGAGTAAAACGATTTATATTGTTTATGCGAGAGGCTATCCGGTCTCCACTCACAAAATGAACCCTTTATCCCTTGGTCAAACATGAGAATAATAAACATTAAAAAAAAGAAAAAAAAGCATTATTAGGTTGCACACCTAGTTGACGACGAACTCACGTCATGTACGATTGCTTTTGATTTCCAAAATTATTGCCAAAATATTTACAAATTGCTGATCGACTTCACTCAATTCCATTGAACTATTATCCCGATCATTGAATTCTCGAGGTAATTGCATCTACTTGTGTTAATATATGCTTTTGTATCGTCAATTTCAGTGACTTGATCACAGGTTCAGTAAAACCCTAGGATCGTTACGTGATCCAGCTGATTTTAACCGTAAATTAGATCTTCATTTCACTGAATCGAGTTTGTTTATCTGATCCTTGTGTTTTAGGGTTTTCTCAAATCTTGAATCTTTTAGAACCCTTGGGAATTTGAGCTCTGTGTGTGGCTGTTTGTGGGAGTTGGTAAGATGGTTTTGGTACTTGCAATTGGGGATTTACATATCCCACATAGGGCACCTGATCTACCTGCAAAGTTCAAATCTATGCTTGTTCCTGGAAAGATTCAGCATATCATTTGCACTGGTAATCTGTGTATCAAAGTAAGTAATAACTCATTCTTGCTGTAGTTTGTTGGAATAAGATATCATTTAAATGTGATTTTGGTTGTTGAGTATATTTGGATGGTTCATGTTTGTTTTGACTCTTGTTTGGGATAACAGTGATTAGCATTTTAGAATTTTGAAACTATTTGCTTGGATATTTGTATTTTAAACCCTAATCAAGGGATCATTCGAATGTAATTGGTTGTTTGAGTATATTGAGTTAATTTAACTTCTTTTGAGTCTTATTTAGGGATTAGCATATAAGCATTTCAAGATCAATTGCCAGGAACTTAGGTTTTAGACAACAATGTATATGGGCACATACAAAAAAAAATGAAAATCCAAATGGAAAAGATAGAGAACACAATGTTTGAGTTTCCAACTCAAGCCTTGTTTTTGCTGTCTTTAGCAAGTATGTTTTATCTGTAAACAAAATGCCTAATACGATGCAACGATCATATGAAATCTCAACCACTTTTTGGAACAATTAGTTGAATCTAAATGTGGGATGCTTTTTTCATTATATTTCTTGATCTGCGAATGATTATTAGCCTCTTAAGTCTGAACTAGCAGTACTATTGGTAATGTAGGCTCTTATCAGTTTTTGTGTCTGGATTTGGCAGTTCCATTATTATGTTCGCCTTCCTTCAATTCTGACTGTAATTGGGTGACTCTCAGTATTGTTAGTTCTAATTTATTTGTCGAGACTGCTTTACAAGCTTCCTTTTACTTTGATTGTACACTGTGCAACTTGTGACAATTAACTGCTGCCTCCAAATTTATATAACGTCTTAGAGTTATATAATTATCACACAAACTGTGCAACTTGTGACAATCTTGATTTACTTAACACTACATCTATCAAGTTGTGCTTACACTGCAACTCTATAGCTAATATATGATGTCAGATTGTCAGATGTACAAACTTGTCACATTCTTATTGTATTCTTATGAAAATCATAAATCTAAAGGCGTTTGGTGTACTATGTGTGAGAAGCTGTTTGTTTTAACAAATCTTGAATATGTTTTGGATATTGGTCTGGCTTCTCATCACATTTTTCTCTGGTTGTGTCTTCACGAGTAGGAAGTTCATGACTATTTGAAGAGCCTATGTCCAAGTTTGCATATAACTCGAGGTGAATATGATGAAGATTCTCGTTATCCAGAGACCAAAACAATTACAATTGGTCAATTCAAGCTTGGATTGTGTCATGGTCATCAGGTAAGTCATGATACCTTGAGCTTGGACATAATCAGCTACTGATATTATGACGTATGTTAACACCTAACAAATTTATGTAACCTGGTGATATCAACTTGTTATGTACAATGCTTATCATGAACATTCTAAGAGCATTCACAGCTCGTTCTCTATAAATATGTGAGTACATTCTCTATAGAGAATGGTTATTAGTGGTTATGAGTGGAGGATAGAGAAAATGTACTGTTTATCTCTATATTTGATAAAACACTGTTCATCTTTATAAATTTTTTAATATTTGTTGAAAGTGGTTGTGAGTGAAGGAGAGAGAAAATGTAATGATAAAAGTAAAAAAAGTATTATTTTATTAAAAAGAGAGAGAAAAAATAGTGATTTATAGTGTAATTATAGAGATAAAGATGGAGAATGGGTTGTGAATGCTCTAAGATGGTGGGGACTTGGTAGCCCGGCTTTTGTCTTGTTCCTGTAGCTAGGGGCCGAGTCCTGTCTTCCTCTATGTGCATGATATTAACGCTTCTTATGTGGCTTTTCTCATTTAAGCTAGATGATTGACTCTTTGAGAGTCAGACCTGGTTTTTGTTGCCCAATCATTAACTTTGAGAAAATGGCAAAAAGAAATAGGCATTATGAAAGGACTTAGGATGATCAGTTTTGATAAATTGTGGAAACGTTGCAAAAGCGACCATTACATCTTCCATTTTTTCCATAAGTTCTTATTTTTTAAAAGTGTAATGTTTTCTTCAATTGAATTTGTAAAAATAATGGTTGAGCAGAACCTAAAATATCATGATTCAAAAGGTTAAATCACTCTATAACGGTGTATGATCCTTTGATAAAAGATATGTGGAGGGAATGAGGACAAACCACACTTAGTATATGACACTTCAACTCATCTACTTGTGAACACTTTTTTTGGGTTATGTTTGATTTCTAGTGGGTCAAATAGGTAAAATGAAACTATAACTGAAAAGAAAGCGAGTCAAAAGTCGCCCAAAATATATCTTTAATGCATACAACCTACTAAGTCACTAATTAAAAGAATTTGTAAAAATAATGGTTGAGCAGAACCTAAAATATCATGATTCAAAAGGTTAAATCACTCTATAACGGTGTATGATCCTTTGATAAAAGATATGTGGAGGGAATGAGGACGAACCACACTTAGTATATGACACTTCAACTCATCTACTTGTGAACACTTTTTTTGGGTTATGTTTGATTTCTAGTGGGTCAAATAGGTAAAATGAAACTATAACTGAAAAGAAAGTGAGTCAAAAGTCGCCCAAAATATATCTTTAATGCATACAACCTACTAAGTCACTAATTAAAAGAATATATTATTGTTTTCTAAGCATATTTAACACATGCTAGTTATTATGAATGTATACATATTGGGGGGAAAAAGGTGTTACGGGTCAGCCTGGCATGTCCAGTTTTAACCCATCCAACTTGCTTATTTGCCACCTGTAACCAGATATGAAAATGCATATCTAACTCTAATGTTTGGCTAGTTCACCAACATTTGTATCTCAGTTATTTTGTTTCAAGTTTTTTGTTGCATAAGAAACATAGTTTAAAACACACATGTAGGAATTATGTCATTTCGAGGGTAACTACTAACAAATGCGTTTGTACTATATTTAGGTAATTCCATGGGGGGATTTGGACTCTCTAGCCATGCTCCAGAGACAATTGGATGTCGACATCCTGGTTAGTGGTCATACTCATCAGTTCAAGGCTTACAAACACGAGGCTGGTGTGGTCATAAACCCTGGTTCTGCCACTGGTGCATACAGCAGCATCACATATGACGTGAACCCGAGCTTTGTTCTCATGGACATTGACGGTTTACGGGTTGTCGTCTATGTTTATGAACTCATTGATGGCGAAGTAAAAGTCGACAAGATCGATTTCAAGAAAACATCCACAGCCACCCTATAGTAAGGTCCTCACTGATTGGTTATCCTTTTGCTGTTGCTAACTTTCTCCTCTTGTATGGATTCCTTTCATTTCTAAACCTTATTTTCATTTGGTGTTTGTGATCTATTCCTTCTGTAAGGAAGTTAACAAGTTGTAAAATTATCATATTTGGTTTTTATTTGGTTATTTTATATTGGGTGGTTGCAGTTCTATAACTTTATTATTATTTTCTCTTTAGTTCACTCACAATCATTTTTTAAATTATTAAAAAATTTATAAGGATCAAATAATGAATTCTTAAATTTACAGATGAATAATAATATTTTTCTCTGACAACCATTTAAAATCATTCTATATAATATAGAGATTTCACTCATAATATTTTAAGGAATGGAATGTGAATGCTCTAACATACGATCTTTATTTTACACATACTCTTACTCATAAAATCATCATACTACAACAGTATGCAACATATGAACCTACAACCATTTTAGTAAAAAAAACTCATTTTACCATCATGATGTCTTTTTGAAGACCACCTTAGGTTTTGTTTGACCAATGAAATCAACCGAACCATTAAACCTAAAAACAACATTAATTTTATACCATTTTGTAATTTAAGTTTGGGGTGAAAGTGTACTTGTGTGATCTTTTTTAGTTTTATTTGACTTGCTATCAATTAGATTTCCTTTGGGTAAATAGTGGGTGTTTATAAACCATCAAAACCTGACTACAAAACACTTTTAATAAATTACTTAATGTGATTTCTTAGATGTCGGTACTATACCGTATAAGTTAACATGCTGTGTGGACTTTGGATTGCATATATTAAATACAATAACAACTTGTAAGGGTATTTAAGAAACAAATACCCTTAGAAAGGAGAAACCGAGATGAAATCTCGAGCAAGATGTAAAGGGTAATATCTAAGGGGTTGTTTGTTTCAGCCCGTTAATGGTTCAGATGTCTAAATAATTAAGCACTTAATGGTTTAGACTGTTTGTTTCACAAAAAAATATCTGAATGGTTCAGACATTTGTCTTTTAATGGTTAAACATTATACCGAGTCTAAATGGTTAAGACCTCTTATCTGAATTGAACATATATTTGCCTTGAATGATTAAACGATATACTAGCTTTAAATAATTCAGACCTCCTAATGATTCAACACTTAATGGTTCAAATATTTTATTGATTTAACATTTAATTATTTAGAAATTATCAAACAGCTCATAAATGTTGAGTTCCATCTAGATGGTACAAAAGGAAATTAAGAAACAAAATAAGAATTTTAAACAAATAGTCTGAATTACTTATTCCAAACTACTCATTGAAATAAAAAACTAAATTAGCAGATCAACAGTGAAATAACAATCCTAAACACATCTTGATAGGTGTTTTGCGCATAAACATTTACTCACCAAAAGTCAACTTTGACTTGCTTGAGTTAAACATCAACTTTATTTACACTTCATGTTCAAGTATAGTAAATTGTTATAACAGATAGTGTTAGATCGTATCTCCGACCTTATCATCTTCACAGACAACGTCCACATCTACATCAACATGACGAACCTCCTCTCACGAGAGGCCCCTCTCTCTCCTCCCTCCTCCCCTATCACATCATTGGAGATGGTCTTAGTTCTCACGTGTTAACAGTTTAATGGGCAACCTTGTGATTGCCTATGGTGACAATTGGTTGGACTTTGGAGCATGTAACAAAGGATGTTATGTATTTCAATCACACAAATTAGGAAAAAAGAACACATCAACCTCAAAAAAATCACAAAAAAAAAAAAAAAAACTTTAGGTTCATAACTATACATTCTGGCATTGACTATAATCCCCTCTAAGCCCGGCCTGACCCGACCCGGAAACAAAGGAAAATGACCAAACCAGTGACAAGAAACATGAATGTTAAACTATTTAACACAACACAGTAACAACCATACTCAAGCTGCATTCAAGGTTTTGCTAATCCCTGCATTCAACTCACCTCCTCCACCCTGTCTGGATCACTTTTTCTGGGGAAAAAAACATACAATAATAAATCACCCAACAAACAGTAATATCCTACTCATAAAGTAGAGTCAGAGGAAGACGAGATGCAAGTATTCCTTACCTCTAGAAAAGATAAAGAGGCCGCTCCCAAGAAAAGATATTAATAGAAAAAAATTAAAGGAATAGATGTGCTTACCATCTCTAGGGGATATTTGGGATTTGTTAGGCTTGGTCCCTCCTTTGCCATTGGGATGTAAAGGCTTCTGAACACGTGGTGAAGGCAAGCTCAATTTGCCGGTTGAGGATGATAGAGATTGCCGCCTGGTGAATCCATTTTCGGCACCTTCTTCTGCCGCCTTTGCCGCTGCTTGTGCCCTAAGTTTGGCCTTTGCTGACTCAGTGGCCGCCATGTAGCTTGGTAAGGTGGGTGTGGTCTGTGATACAACACTCTCATGGTTTTCTTGTTTTGCTGGTAATGACTTTCTTCTTCTTGCTTTCTGATTTTCCTTCCCATTTGACTCTACATTTGCAGGTGGTTCGTTTTCAAGCTTTGCAGGGGTCTCTTGGGACGGTGACTCGATGGCAGGTTGTTCAAGTGGTTTATCCTCTGCAGGTTGAACCCAGGATTCTTCTGGCTCGGGTGGTTTAAAGCTCTCAGCAGATGAATCATTCACTACACCGTTGTTTTTCTCCAAAATCTCTGGAGCAGGGGAGCTTGATGTTTTATTCAAATCAGGTGTTGTTTCTTCAGTTTCAAGTTCTGATTTCTCAGGAGGTCCGGAGGTGGAAACAGAGATTTTTCTTAGATTACGTTTGACTTTTTCAAGTTCAGTAAGAGATTGGTCTTGACCAGAGTCAGCTTGGTGATTGACTTTTCTTACAGGACGCCTCTTTTCGTTTTCTGAGGAATTATAGATACTATTATCAGTGTATGCTCTGCGAACACTTCTTTTAGGCCTCCCATTTCCATTTTCTGTTTCTTCAGATTGTAATTTAGTCTGCTTTATTTTAGGCTTTGCATCAAGCGGTTTTTTCGGCTGGGGTAGTGGAACCCAGAAGTTGGTAGATGACCATCGTGTGAGCCAGCTCCTTACTGAATTTGGTTCCATTGGTTGGTATTGGATGCTTAAAGGCATGGTGGTATGAGATGAAGCAACAAGCTACATCAAGGAATAACACTATCAGTCAAATTCTCCAAATGTAGACATATAATTAATGATAGTGACATATAAAGATGACATAATACATCCATTGCTACCTTGGTGGCGAACACATTTGTTGATAATTTCTCTACTCGGAGGGATGTTCCAAGCAAGTTTGCAGGTTTCTTATCCTAATTAAACAAGAATCAGGAAAAGTCAGTCTGAATGCAAAATTCAACATTATCTAATAAGTGATAAAAACATGTGATGGAGAGGGATGCTTAAGTTGTTGAGAGTAGATAAAAATAACAAAGAAAAAGGAATTACCGCAGATTCTGTTGGATTGTGCTTTTTAAGCAGTTGACTATTAGTAAGTCTGACCATTCGACCACGAGCCAGTGCCTGGAACTCAATAATTGTGCGCATGCATCTCAAAGTAACAACAGCCTGTCTCCTAACTAAGTGGCCGCGAACTAAAGCTTGAAGCCTTATGATACCCTTAAGGGCCCAAAATGCTCTTCGGGCCTTCACATGTAGTTATTTCATGTTAGTGTAGAAAATAAAAATGCACCAAATATCATCAAAACGCAATTTTAAGGCGTGACTTGATATCACATGACTATGAGACTATCCAAAAATATTATGGAATGGAGATATAAAAAGATGAGTTACATGTAGATGTCAGTTTTAACATGTCCAAAAACATGCAACACACAATAGGGTATCTTCACATGCAAAGGTAGAGGATAGATACTTCACAAGAACCTCACTGTTTGATGGTTGAAGTGGGTTCATCTCCTTCAAAGAAAATAAAATATTTACAAGGAAGAAGAACATATAAGTAGTCAGCCTTGATCCTTGGTACCAAAAGAGGAATATTGGATGTTCAAACAATGTGGACACTTAGGAACTACTATGAACTATAGAGATTTTTGGCAAACGGATTAGTTTTATTAAACAGGTTGTTATCTTGGAAAATAGGAAAGGGTGATAATACTGACACAAAGAACTATACTATAGATCAGTGAATAATAATTAACAGTGGGATAGATGAGCATGGTAAGTTAACAGGATAACACACCAACCATATCTATAATAAGAGTAATAACTAGAGCAATTTGAATTAAGTCTGTCATTTTTTAAGACTTTGAGGCCCAATAACACCCTTCTCAGCATAAGGTTAGATCCAATTTTCCACCTTGAAAGCTATCGTGTTGAATATATAAATGAGAATTGCAGCAAAATTCGCATCAAATATTAAATCATATTCGTCTAATAACTCTTAGAATTAAATAAGCAAATACACTGAGGAGAGGGATGATGTCAACTCTATAGCTTACTTCACAAACTATAGAATCATTTCATGTTATATATTGCCCAAAATTTATGAACATAGCAAGAGAAATTCAACTTGATTGGGAGAAATATTTCATATTAGTCAATAGAAAGTCCATATAGGGAACTTCAAGACAAGGGTATATGCAGCATTTGAAACTACAGATCCTTATAATGTAAATGAACCATTAACTGGCTGCCTCAAGCCAAGGGGAAACTTTGTAGATCTAGATACTCATATATCCCTCATTAACTAGTCCCACAAAACAACAAAGTGAAAGATCTAAAAAGAAATAGAAAAATTGATTATGATTGAATGATGATGTTAGAAATGTTATCCCCTACAATGCAGCTTAAATGCTTAAATGTGTTCTCAAAGATAATTGCTATGTTATATCATCACTCAGTGTATTATGAATTGTTGACCAATTTTGAATTTTTGATAATAACATAAAATTAGCAACTTAAACAAACCATAAACATGCAGCATATTCCATATTAAAAGAAGATTAATCAAGCTCAATAAAATTACCAAATAGCCTCTGAAAGCTGCCTGTGCTTTTGTGGCAGCCTCCTCCAGCCTAATTAACTCCTCACCATTTGATGCATTTGATTCCACAGGAATTCTTGTATCTTCAGCTGTATCAGGCATTAAGCTAGCACTGGAACTCTTCTCCAGTTCTGTGTGCTCACCACTTGAAGCAATAACAGGGAGCACAGGGCTAGAGATAACCATAGGATCAGCACCAAAGTCCTTTGACGTTGCCTTACCGGTGATGGATGTCCTAACTTCTGAGGTAGCATCCTTCAAGAAATAACACGGCATCATGATGATCAGTGCTTAATTTGTGAATCACAAAAGAAAATTTGAAAAGCAATTGAAACACACTTGATGTACAAAGATCCCACAATCTAAGGTGTAGGAAAGTTATGAGGCACATTGTTATTAAAGAGTTTTTGATCCTGCCCGACTCTATGACTTAGGAAAGTTATGAAGCACATTGTTTTTTAAGGGTTTATGATCCTCACGGGTCACATGATATACAATGAAAAGTGTCATGGGGCAAAGCCACAGAGGTCTTTTCTGAGGTTCAAAACACAAGTCTTTTCTTACGGAAACAATTTATGTGCATACATGGTCTTTTCCGGGGTTCAAAACACAAGTCTTTTCTTACGGAAATAATTCATGTGCATAAATGGTCTTTTCTTACTTTTGAAAGATTAGATTTTGATGACTTCTTCCCAAAAAACACAGTCTTGATCCACTTTCCAGGAGACTTCCCCATTGTCAAGTTAGCTGCTGCAGAAATGAATCAATGATGCACCTTTAAAATATCTGCATGAACCCAAAACAAACTTTCAATAAAACTACAGGGAATGAAACCAGACATAATTATAAACGAATAAACTACCATCCTACAAACACCTACTCAAAATCGAACACTAATCACACCAAACACTCATCGTTCAGATTCAATCTAACTTTGCATCATTATTAATGATTGACAGTTTGACACGATCAACTAGTGATGCTAAATTCCACTTCTGCTCCATATTCACAACCATCTTTATCAAAATCCCAAACAGAAGTTCCAAATGATAAAGAAATAAAGAATCCCCTCACACAATGTTAAAATAACAAAATATGTGCAAATTAAGTTTATAATCGGTCCCATTGCCGACAAAGGAAAGAGGAATCTAGCATTTCCAGCTACAAACCTGAGCGGTGATTAATCCAATCAAATTCCACTCAACTCTAAGTAAAATGCAGATAACAACAAAACAAATCAACACGAGTAACAGTTAAAAACCAATTATAATCAATTAATCAGTTAATCACCATACACAACATAGTTATCAATCAACAACAAATTCCACAAACGTCAAGCAACCAACACGAGATCTGCATATTCAAAGCACAATTATCACAAACACAACTATATCATCTATGTTCTAGAAGCAAAATGCTTCAGATCTGAGATGTACCTGAAAACGAAACGAATGTCGGAACCCTAACTTGCGACTGCTGCAAACAAACTGAAACTGAACGTGAGAAATACTGAAATAGATCGCATAACAGTTCAAATTGAATAACGTTTGAAGGAGATGATGATATATGGTACCTTGAAGTAGATGACATTCGGTTGAAGAAGATGGACCCCTGTGCTTTCTCTCTCTACTTTCTCTCACTATAACAATATAATGATATTAATATGTGTATCAATTATCATGTATTCAGCTTCACTCACAGACTCACAGTCACTGTCCTTTTTATACCGGAACGTAAGGGACCGTTCTTTTATATTTGTTTTTTCTTCTAGTTTTGTCATGTGTATATTTTTAAATAAACCGTTTGTAATAAATAAAATTAATGTGGAAATATTTATTTAAATTTAATTATACGGGTGGTCTTGTCATTTTACACGCACTTAACAGCAATAACTAACGTTCATCTGTTTCAGGAACCATTATCGTCGTATGTTTATAGAAAGTTTTAAACCAATTTTAAAGTTACTAACCAAAAGTGATATCAAACCTGAGCTCAGGAACCACCCGTGTAATTAAGTCATTTATTTACTTATAAATTAGCATTTTAAACAGCTCTTGTAAATACATATAACTACATGTTACTAGATATGAATCCTTAATCTTTTTAAGAAAAAGGATGTACTATTTGAAAATTCTCGATTTATTTATAAATAATTGTAAGAATCCGTGTTAACATTTGTAAACATCTTAACATCCTCAATTAAAACATAGTAATAACTAAAGAATCTAATAATCAATCCTAAACATACTCTTGTACAATTATTTTTAGTTTTATGAAAATGAAATTATTTAGTAGTAATTGTATTACAGGGGTAGACCTACCCCCAAGGGAGGGGGCGGGTTCCCGTTTGAAACCTACTTTTTTTTAATATAAATCCAATCTTTTTAAATCCAATATGTCTAAACCTAATCTCTTTAAACCCGATCTTTCAAGCCCAAAATTTAAAAATTAGCTTAATGTTTAAACCCATAAATCCAACCCACTTTTCAAATCCCCAAAAACCCACTGCCCCACATAGGCACATACCGACACCCACCCAACCCACCAAACCCCTGAACTCCGGCCACTTTTGGCAACCCCTGCGGACTGCTCCAGCCAGCGACCTGCGGGCTGCAGCCTGCCCCAACCTGCGACCCTGCTACACCGAGCTGCGACCCTGCAGCACCGAGCGACGAGTTGCTGCACCGAGCTGCGAGTTGCTGCATCGAGCTGCGAGTTGCTGCACCGAGCTGCGAGTTGTTGCACCGAGCTGCGAGTTGTTGCACCGAGTTGCGAGTTGCTGCACCGAGCTGCGAGTTGCTGCACCGAGCTACGACCTGCGACCGCCGGACTCCAACGACCTCCAACGACCTCCAACCTCCAATTTTGGCCAGGTAATGTGTATTATAATTTTATATTTCTTAATTTTTTGGTTTCTTGTTTTTTTGTTAGAAACTAAGGTTTGAAAATTCACATAGGATTATATATTTTTGTTATGTATTGTAATCTGTAAAATACTAAGAGTCTATGATTGTGATATAATTGGGTTGACATAGGAATTACTAGTCACGTTATGGAACGATATCTCAAGAGTAAAGTTGGAGAATCTTCATCTAAAACTCCCGAATATGTTAATGTGGGTACACTTCCTTCGAAGCTTAGAGCCCCGCGTCACTCTGCTCATCGCAAACCACTTTCATCATATAACCCTAATCAACAGGATGAAATTAGGAAGGCATACTTACTTAGAGGGTCATGCCAACAAAAATATATTATATTCCCACAAACAAAGATTGGTAATAATTAAGACGTTTTAATGAAAGTTGGTATGATCCTCATCTAAGATGGTTAGAGTATAATATAAAGAATGATCGTGTGTATTATTTATGTTGCTACTTGTTTAAACGGTATTTTGAAGATTCAAAAGACGTCTTTGTCTATGATGGTTTTAATTGTTGGAAAAAACAAGAAAAACTTGTAAAATATGTGGGTGAAGTTAATAGTTTGCACAATAAATGTTTGAAAAGTGTGATAATTTGCTTAATGAAAATCAATCGATACAAGCTGTCTTCAAAAAGCAAGATTCAAAGCAAATGTATGAATAAGTACTTAAATTAGGTGCTTTTATAAGGCTTTCCCAAAAATTATTGAATCAAGAACAAGCATTCCGCGATCATGATAAATCGGATGATTCATTAAATAAAGGGAATTTTTTGGAACTTTTAGAATTAATGGGTGAAATAAACAAAAAACTTGGGAAGGTTATCTTAAGGAATGCACCCGGGAATAATCAAATGACATATCTAAAAATTCAACAAGATATCAAAATTATTTTGCTCAAGAGGTACTAAAACAAAATTTTTAAGATCTTGATGGTGATGTTTTCTCTTTATTAGTTGATTAATCAAGTGACGTTTCCAAAAAGGAACAAATGGTCGTGGTTAATCGATATGTGAATAAGTATGGGGTAGTTAAGGAACGGATTATTGGACTTGTTCATGTGATGGAGACATCCGCATTGACGCTTAAATACGCTATTGATGATTAATTTGCTCGACATGGATTAAGTTTGGCTAATATTAGAGGCCAAGGTTATGACGTTGCTAGTAATATGTCGGGTGAGTTTAACGGACTAAGAGCATTAATTTTAAAAGAAAGTGTTTCCGCATTCTATGTACATTGTTTTGCTCATCAACTACAACATGTTGAACTAGAGATCTATATTGACAATTCAAAAGCGGATAGTCGATTTGTCAATTTGGATGGTTTATCAAGTCTTGTACACATGATGGTTCAAACAAAGAAACACCTTTTATTTACATTGGTATATCGTTTATTGAAGCTAACTCTCGTATTACCCGTTGCAACCGCAACAGTTGAAAAATGTTTTTCGACAATGAAGTACGCGAAGTCCAATTTGCGTAATCAGATGGGTGATGAAAATTTAAGCGATAGTTGTATTTGCTTTATGGAAAAAGATTTACTTAGGAGTGTCTCCATAGATGTTGTTATAGAAGATGAGAATCCAAGGATCGTAATCAGAAATTATCAGTGTTATAGTAAATCAAGTTAATGTTTGCGGAATCAACATTAACCATGTTTAATTATTTGATGTAAAATATAATGATTGATGATTACGACAAACACAATGACATGAACACAATTAATGCGAAGACAAGATTTAATTCAAATGTATTTCATTAAAACTGATTAATGATAACAGATGAATTAACAATGAATGCTATAAACAATAAATGCTATGATTGTGTTGATGTTGATGTGACGGCTGCTAGGGTTTATGTTGATGTGAAGTTTGGGTTTGTCGTTTGGTTGCTTGTGTATTCGTGTTTTTGTCGTCTTGTGCTTCTGTTTTTTTCTCGGTTGTCTCTCAATATGAAACCTAGGATCCATATTTATAGGCATGTGTGTTTCAGTTAAGGAAACACCAAATCTCTTGGGATTTGCACAGCTGTCTTGTTGACGTGTTGATTTGTTGATTTGTAACACTTGTATTATTTAAATACAAGAGATTGGTCTCCGCAGGTACATAGTCTTTCGTAGATGTTTGTTCGTCCGCATGAATCTTGTTCTTCCGAATATATCTTGTTCTTCCGAAGGCATTTGTTCTTCCGAAGATGTGCTTCCAAAGACATCTTGACTTCTACTTCAGAGCTGTTTATTCATCCGCAGAAATCTTGTTCTTCCGAATGTATTAGTTCTTCCGAAGAAGATATTCGGATGCTTGGATTTGTAAGAAACATATCTAACAAAAATGTTTATCCGTAGATGTTTCTTACACTTAGTCAATTTCACAATTTGACCAAGAATAATGTTTTACCTGCAAACATACATAAATCAACACAAATAAGAGTTAACCTATATACATAATGCATACATCAAAATAATAAATTAAAAACATTCATTACAAGTATTGATTAAAGTTTTAAGTCTATACAAAATGATCTACACCTATTGTTTCTAGATCTAACAAAAAATTTCAAAAAATAAAAACTCGTAGAGAACAACTTTAAGTATATTGTACCTTTATTTTGTTTTTGTAATGACATTTGATGTGATTTTGTTGGTTTTATGAAATTTAGTTTGATTGTCTTTTTTTTAATTAGCCGACCCCATCCAACCCGTCATGGACCCGAAATGGTTCGAAAAAATTTATTATATAACATTACCGCATTAGTCAACCGACCTTTAAAAATTTTTTGCCCCCATGAAAAAAAAATCTAGATACGTCACTGTTGTATTGTAGAGTTTGCACCTATTAAATTTGTGGGGATCAAACTCGCAAAATAAAAAATAGATGGACTTTACATGTATGTGTTGTTGCTCTTAACAAAATATTTATTAGTAATTATAAATATATGTTTTTGACTTGTTTTGACCCTGTAGGCTTTTTACTTTAGTTTTGCTAACAAGTTTTCAACATTTCGTAGGGTAGACCCCCTTTGACATTATTAATACTTTAAAAATCACAGTGGAGGCTCTCAATGCATTGAGTACAGATACTCATCAAAATGATGGTATAATGGTTATTTAGTCAAATCATGAGGGTCTTTTTAGTTATATGTATTACTCAAAGTTTTATATTAACTTGACCCACCTCAAAGTTTCTTAAATTGTCACCTTTAACCCCGGCTTATATAAAACCTTGAGAAACATCATTTTGATCTCCTCGAGTTTTAAGGCTTTAGTTTTTATATACCCTATGTATAATTTTACTTAAAAATATCTAACTTCTTATGTCCATATTTGTATATACGTGTCGGTGTATATACGAGTTCGCCAACGTTATGACGTAAATTTTGTCGAAAACGAGCTAGGTTTAATATAAAACGTTTCGTGCTAATTTTTATGTATGCTTTGAGTTATTTATGTTTTGACGTAAAATTTGCTTGAAAACAAATCGACACAATAGTAGTCTTTACATTATTACGTCGCGTACACCGCCGCCGCAACGCGCGGGTATAATTACTAGTTTTATTTAATCATTATATATCTATATGAATTGAAAATCTTGATGAATAGTATTACATGTACGGATATTTGGTGTGTGGTGATTCGACTATTTGAACACGTGACATGTTGTGATTGGATTTTAAAATTTTCCCATTAGTTTGTATGTGTTCATAGTGGAGTTACTTATTAGGGCAAAACCTAAAGGACTTTGTGGTGTAATGGTAGCAGCTCTATCCACCTAGGTTTGATCGTGGGTATGGTTTTTTTATGAAAATCTTTAGGTACTGTTTTTTAATTATCTGATTTTTTCTTGGTTTCGTAGCCCATCACGTAGCGCGAGTAATAATTCTACTTCCCTGTAAAAAGAGAGTAAACGTCTTAACCTACCGTAGTGATAAACATCTTCTCTAGCCACTCGATCTTGTTCATGCATACGTAATGACCTTATATAATTCCGTTTCACATATTTACTATTATTATTCACATGTATACTGACTCGACCTTTGAAATATCTGTTGAGCTTTGCTTGTAGACCTTCTATTGAGTCTCGTGTTTACAAGCTACTAGAGATGAAGAGCTAACACCACACCATCATTTAGACAACTCCGAACAAGAAGAGTTTCATCTTTCACTTTGTCGCTCAAATCCTCACACTAGATCCGTGGTCCTTATGGCAACACATTGTGTAGGTATACGATTACCAACATGTTATGTACAATAACTTTATTATTATTTTTTGATGAATTTTAGAGCAGTTTATTATCCTATGAGACAGATAAAGATTTGTGTTCATTTCCGGTGAAATTCTTTTTGTTATGTTGTTAGTTTAAAAGATATAGTATGATTGGTGGTTGCATGATTGAATAAAGGATGTAACAAGTACAACTAAAAGCATTGTGGTTAAGAGGGTCATTATCATTGGCACTGTCCATTATTCTTCTTAATAAGACATTATATACCTTTTTTCTAATCAAATAAAACTATTAAACAAGCACATACACTCTTACGTTGGGAATACAAATCATATCATATAATTTATAAAAAGGTAAAAAAGATTAAAAAAAATTATTCCATCAAACCTACTTTTGTAAGAATTTAAACATACACTACTTGTAAGAATTTAAACATACACTCTTACTTGTAAGAATTTAAACATACACTATTTTTGTGGAGGGCAACATCAATACCACTAGATCACAAGGTCAAATCAATAGTGAATATTTAGTCTTAACAAAAATTTAAAGCTTAAAAGTTAAAAATGATAAGGTTGTTAAATTCATGGAGCCTTTATACGTCTATATAAAATTGATGATCACTTTAGGTAACAAAATATGTTACCTAAAACTCATTAGATATTCAAATATTTTTTATTCAAGGTATTTTTGTTTTACACTTGACGAAAAGAGCAAAATATGTTGCCTTTCGTCCATCATAAGAATAAAATTTGTTACACTCGACGAAAAGATTAAAAGCGCAATCACTAAAGTTATACAAAAAAAACATAATATGCAACTTTAATACATAAAAATGAGGAAATATGTAAATTTTTTGAATCACTATTCATACAAGAGTGAAGAGTCTAGCAGACATAAGATAATAAAAGCTCCAAGAACTTTAAAACCAACATAGTTTCCATAATAGTCGTTATTACTGCTATAAGTGGTTCTGATATACCAATATTACAGAGATACAGACCATGAAGAAAGAAGAGATAAACATGAACTACACACCAGTCTAGTCAGCTGTCCAGCTCTGCTCCACAATTTCTCTCACTTTCCTGTTATACTCGCGCTTATTCTCGCTAAATAACCGTGCTGCTTCAGAGTTTGCTGGTGAGTTTGGGTTCGGGTCACAGAGCAATGACTGCAATGTAAGAAACCAAATCATTATAAAAAATTGTTTTGGTTTACAATAACCTACAAACAATACAAATTGGCTGATATCACTGCATTACAGACCATAGGATTTAAATCTAGCATCTAGGTAGTCAAAGGCACACACAAAGCGGTATGGGGTAAGAAAAGGAGAAAAAAAGGCATGCATGACACAATAATGCAGAATAAAAAAACCAAAATAGAGTAGGCATAAAAAATCGGTACTCGCCCCAAATATAACAAATAAGTGTAATATAACTAGCAGTTAAACTCACCTAACTAATACAAAGATTTTAAAAACCTTCTAAAGTCATCAGATTACTGCATAAGCTTAGTTTATCCAAGTAATGAACTAGTTGTATAGTATGTTAATTCTACCAGATTAAACACTCAACATGTGAATAAAGCCTAAACAAATACAGAAAGAAAGCTCAACGAAAAAAAAAAGCCGAACCAGAAAGAGAAGAAAAGGCCCAAGGTTCACTTAAAGGACATCGGCTTAAGAAGAAAATAATAAAGAACAGGCAGAACTGCCAGCTGCATAGAAGAAAGAAGCAGCAGAAAACTGCTGACTTTGAAAACCAGTTGATGGCCTCATGGCACCTGCGTCAGATGAAAGAGGCGTGCCTTTACGTATGCTCAAGGAGCCCAGAATGCAAAGGCCCGCATCAAGCTCATTTTTTACTACATAGGTTAAATTCATTGCCAGAAAGAAGCTTGAGCTATTTAAATCTAATTAAAGACAAGGGTACAGGACACTGTTGACCGTGTTTTAATCATTCAAAAACATAATCATGCAATCACATCATATATTAAAGTTATACGAACAAATGCATGGGCAGGTGAAATGAGCCCTTAGAAGGGTAAGCTCAGCACATTATGCCAGACAAAAAAAGCTCATCATATTATGTTACAAATAATAATACCACACCTGAATTGAGGTCAGAATAGCAGCAACGTCATAAATTGGACTCCATTGGTTTTGAAGGATGTCCAAGCATATGCTTCCATCTGCATAAACTAGTACACAGCAATGCCAAAGAAACTCACATAAATCAGACATCATAAATATAAAAGAAAGTATAAAAGCATGGATGTAAAAAACAATTCTATGAACCACATAATACAGATGGGTACTCTTTGGCACCTTAAAACAAAACAGATTTGTGACAATTATTACTGTAAAGTAAATAGTATAGCATTATATATATTGTGAACCTAAAATAAAAATGGAAAAAGATTGTGTCTAGCATGTGCTACTTGCTCACACGCAATGCCTTGTATCAACCTTAAATACAATGTTCTTCAAGATACATCATAAAGCTCGATCTCCAAGAAATAAAAAACAGAAGAATTTAATCAAGTTGTACCACTTACTGTTTGGATGAAACATTCGAGAAATGAATCGCACTGTTGGTGGCTTGTTTGGATAGTCTTCGGAAAATTGAAGGGTCAGCTTGAACGTGCCTGAGATTGATATATGTTGTCAAGGAATACCATAACGCAACACATCGATAAAAAGATCAAATGATACATTTTTCTCAAAACCAATATTGTCTACTGAATAACAGAAAACGTGGCATACGAAGACTATTTGTGCTTCCCCATTGCATATGCATATAGCGAATGCAAGATGGGACCGGCAAAGGTGGTAGTAAATATATAGTCCCTTCTGATCACCACACGCAAGGCAGGACAGGGGACCAGTGCCCTTCGCCCCTGGCCCTGGGCATATGAAGAAACTAGTAGAACGCACTTCTCAATCCGTATATTATCAAAAATAAAACACCACGCTAACAAATATTTTCACCATTTCTTTCATTCATACTTCTTTACCTAGTTCTAATCCTGTATTTTTTGTCTTTCCATAATTGCTCTATATATATCTACACACACTATATGCATTTATACAACAATGAGTGTAGGTAATTATCTCGTTCTGAGCATATAAATACTAAACCATTCAAAGCGTATCACTCACCTCCATCCCAAGGAGTATCATCCGGCCTGCAACACGATGCAACACAAATAATCCGATCAGTGAAAATCATTATATCTCAAGCCAAAACAGCACCCTTAACCACTAGACTACAATCGACAAACAGTAATCTCACTTTCACCTACCCAAATATGACTGCATTCCACAGCATTATATTGTTATCATACGGCGCACCACTGATTCCAGCAGGAGGATCTTGCTGCAACCTCTTGAAATCCCTCATCAATCTCTTTCTTGAAGGCGTTGACATCTTTATCAACTGCCACACCACAATTCAACAAACAACAGTACCAATTTCAGTTTGCAATTCTACCAGCCAATCAACAACCTAATCCATAACCAATTTCAATCATTTGAAATAACAAAACAAGAAAACCAAGTGCAAACATCAAACTACCTGCATTTAAAAACCCTATAACATGAGAATAATTGCATTAACATATCAAGAGCTTTTTAGTAACATAGTCATAAACCGAACGGAGAGAGAGAACTGAACATGATAAACGTATTGTCTGATTCTAGGGTTCCGTTAATCAAGTGAATATCAACGTAATTACATGATTAAATGGATAAAGTGAATGAAATTACGTGTGGCTTCAGAGATAGAGCGAGACGATGGTGTAGTGCTAAAGACGGTGGTGAATCGGAAGATGATGTCAGCCGCCGGTGGCGGTGGTGGTGGTGGTGGTGGTGATGGTGAACCGGTGGTCTTTCGTCGGTTCAAATTCAACTCTCGATCACATAAGGAAAAGGAGGTGGTTTCAACAACGCGTCATATGTAAGCGATAATTTCCTTATTTTGTATATATGATTTAACAAACTTACGCGTAACGAGCGATAATATTAACGTGATTAAGGGGCTGTTTGTCGGCCTTCTAATCAGTTTTTTAATGGTTCAGATGTCTGAATGGTTCAGCACTTGATGGTTCAGACTGTTTGTTTCGCGAGCAAATGTCTAAATGGTTCAAAATTTGCCTCTGAATGGTTAAGCGTTATAATAATGTTGAATTGTTAAAAGGTATAATGTTGAATGGTTAAAACCTCTTATCTGAATTGGTCAGACATTTGTATTTAAATAGTTAAACGATATACTAACTCTTAATGGTTCGGATCTCTTAATGGTTCAACACTTAATGGTTCAGACATCTTATGTTTCAACATTTAACCATTCAAAAGTTATCAAACATCCCCTAAATATGTGAAGATAAGTATATAAACTTATAAAGTTACGATGGCTGGTTTTTAATATAGAAACATAGATAAAAACATGAAACGAAGTATATCTGGTAATAACATAAATGTTACGTTGTTGTGAAACTGAGGGTTAATAAACACGAAAACTAATTTGAAAAAGTCATATAACAAAAATTGTAAACTATGGAAAACCGGCGACCTATCCAAATTTTGATGGATCGTATATTCACGGTCATGGTTTGTTCGGGTAACAGATAAGGAGGTGAGGATGCGGGATTGAGTTGGCAGCAAAAGAGCATGACATATTTTTATCGATTACTGATGTTAGTCGGACCTTGAAGAAAACATTCCAGGCAAGCGTAAGTATCTCAAATGGTGCATGTTTCTTGTAATGCTTGCCTTTTCTGCATTTGTTAAATTGATGTGTTTTCCGACTTTTAATTGTACTTTGTACTTATTTGCATGGGTGGAGCTTCACTAAGGTTGAAGAGGGCGCCACCCTCCTATTTTTTTATTAGCAGTGTTAATTATAAACACGTTAATTTTTTTTATATTTTGTGTTCACTCCTCCCAAAAAAATTTACTTTTACCCCCCTCTTTCACTTCATCCTAGTCTACTTCAGTGTTGCAAAAATCGGAATTAATCGCCGATTAATTGGGAATTGGCACATCACCTAGAAATTTTTGGCTAGTCGCCCAATTAATCGCTAGGCAGTCAATGGAGGTCACAATCGGACCTAGCGGACCCTAGGCGGTCTTAATCAGCCAAAAAACTGTAATTCCGGCGAAATTCCAGTAGGGTTCCGGCAAGGTTCCATCGACCTTCACCGGAAGGTCAAAAATTCCAGCCAAAAATTGAAAATTACGACTAAAATCTGAAATTTCCGACAAAATATGTTAATTTATATATAAAACTTATTTTTTTTTAATTTTACATATGAAAATGATTGTATTTATATATAGAACTGAAAATTATATATAAAAAACCCAATCCGATTAATCGCTACTCTTTACCTCGTCGCCCGACTAGCGCCTAGCGATTTTTACAACATTGGTCTACTTATATACGATGTTATAAACATTTAACACTGATACCAGACATACGATTTAAGTTTCAAATCATCGACTAACATTTACTCAACGACACCTCTCTCCCAGAAGTAATAAATCAATGTTTAGAAACACACCAATTCAGTCATATTCATTTTGGCAACTTTTGAGATCAAAATGTTTATGCTAATGTCTTTTCCTAGAATAAAACCAATCCAAATTCAGTAATGGAGCTTCATTTCAAGTTGTCTATCATAAAGTAGAAACAAACCAAATATAGCTAAATTCACCAAAGCATAATATACGATAACTAAACGATATTTATAGAAACCAACATGTTTGTCTTGAAACAACTCAAGAACGTACGATAATATCATCTGTTTCTATCCTCATTTATGGTGAGTATCTTTTCGCAGGCGCTAGAACGACCAAATCAATACTGCTGCAAGTTGTGATGTACCTTAATTTGATCGTTCTAACTATGGTTATGCTCAATTTATGTACAAGATCTTTGAGTAATCAAAAGATCCGATGCAAAACCATATTTACCTAACAAATTTGAAAAGAAACATAGAAAACAAGTTTTTATGCAGGTTTTTCTGGAGTCTCAGATCATTTCTCGATGATCTTCGGCCCATTGTACACACCTCTAACCACATATAAGCCCTCGGGCTTATCTATCTCCTCGAGCCACGCATAATCTTCAGTCTTCTCATCATCAGGCAACTTTTTATCATCAACTGTTGTATGACAAAAGTTGTGATTTTTATGAGTTACATATGGATATAAACAAGCGTGAATTGGTTAATTAGTTAATAAGATGAAGTTACGAGTAATAAACCTGAAAAATGAGTGAAGGGATGAGTTCGATAGTATTGGCAATGTCTGCCTTCAGGATCACAGTATGGCGGGCCAAGAACGTCAAGAACAGCACAAGATGTAATGGCGGTAAAGCAATGCATATTACCACCGTCTTTTGGATAAAGAATTGAGGTGTTGCATGGGGCGGTGAAGGCAGAGTTCACTTTAAGTTTTGCCATGCGTACACTAATGGGTCCCACTTCACCTGATAAAACACGCGTTCATGAGTTACAAACCATGAATCCAAAGTCAATATAGAGTGGAACATAACGTGTTTCAGGTCAACTCAAACCGTTCTGACCAGTAAAAAAACTACACGTGGACTTGACCCGTTACTCAAGAGGCACAAAATCATGTGCAAGCGGTAATTATATGCAAAAGAATGCGGTTTCATCACGAAAAAGAATGAAACACTAGACCATTCTATCGCCCTAAAACAATGCTTAGGGATAAACTAGTAGTTGTCGGTTCATATATACGTATTTCGACTCATAAACATAATCTCAGGATCTCGGCATTATTGCATGTTAAAATTTACAACCATCCATATAACAATAATACGGTAGACAATTCAAACAGTGTATCTCTAGTTAAGAACTCACCCTTTGATGAATCACCTTTCAGAGTAGAAATTGAAGCACCACCATCCACCCAATCATATGCTTTGATATGCATGGTTCCAAACAAAAGCTTGCTGAAAACCGTCATCTGAGGGTGGTTATGAAGCGGCAGGACACCCGACGGTGGCAACAGAAAAATCCCAATCTAAAAAAGATAAATCAGAAGCCATCAAGTCGACATCTTTTGTCTTAACAATATAGATTATAGTTTTAAGTGAATGTGAATTCTTTCTAAAATGAAGGTTAGACGGTTTATTCTAATAGATATAAAAATATAAAACATACCGAAAATTTGTCACACTCGAAAAGGTGTAGGTATGTGATTCTAGGAAATCTTGTGATTTCTTTAACCTTGAAATAGGGCATATTAGGCCATACGCCAACATCAGATGGCGTCATTCCGTCTAAAAGAAAAAATAAAACTCACCATTAAATTTTACAATGAAACCAAGATTATTGTAACCCTGCAATCCTCTAATATTCTCCAAACATTATCTTTGGTCCTTTTTATCCCAACATATTTGAATACCACATTGATCTTAACCTAATAATCACATCAATAAAAGGTCAAAGCAAGTACAGAAGTCAAACTAGAAAACCTAAATTTAAATATCTTACCATGCCTTTGTTTTAAGGTATAAAGTCAGTCTTATATCAAAAAAGTAACACACGGAAACTTATTTGGTTTGATAAATGATGACGATAAACAATTCGGTCAAATGATTAGAATTATTTCCAGCAAACTCGATAGATAACATTAAAAGCAGCATATTATTAGATCAAGATATGGAATGTGTGTCAGTGTGTGCAAGATACCAGACAAACAAAGCATCAAAGGTTTCTATATGTTCATCATTCTTCACATACTCCTTCCTGATTACATTTAACGTCTAATTTCTCTAAATTTCAGACCTAATGCTTACATAATTCAATCAAAATCAGAATAATTTCAAAATTCAACGAAACAATCCACAAAAAATCAAATATTCAAATTGAACAAACTCATTAAAAAGATTGCTAAATTGAACCCATCCCACAAATGTTCAAAAAACGCACAGATTAAAATGTATTTACATCTTGATCATTCAAATTCAAGCTCAAAAACATTGAATTGCAGTATCAATATTGCACCAACGCAATCAATCAAATAAAGATCCATTTGATAAAACTAACAGAACACATTATGCATATCAGTATCAATACTTGCACAAATCAGTGTTCACACTCAATCAAATCAAACTCAACATGAAACAGACAATGATAAAATATGAAAAAACCAACTGAAAAAACTAAAAATCTTACTTAAAACATCCTTCAATCGTTGAATACCCTCATCAGGTGGAACAACCCCAGGGCCACAATCAGCAAACACCTCTTTACATGTATCATAAAGCTTCTGAACTGCTGTAACCTTCTTCTGCCTCAACCTCTTCTTCTTCTTATCACCTGACACTTTCTCCATCCCCATTTCTCAATCAAACTCTACAATCCAACAACCAGATCAAAATTAAGCAAATTTCACCCCCAATTCGATGTGGGTATCTTCAAAAACTCACAAAAATGACGATTTGTGACAAAAACTACACACAGGAAATCAAGATTCTACGGATAACCCGTTACCAAAACTGGCAATTGTGTGTTAATTTCCAAAGGGGGTAAGAAAATACGATCTGGGTGTTGGAGAAAAACGAAAAGGGTGGGGACAAAAACAGTAAAAGGGGAGCAATCAGGGGAATTGAAGATGAAACGGTGCTTTTTGTGACGATTTTTAGGCAATTGAGTTCACTTTTTTGTTGGGTATGATTCAAACCTTTGAAGGTGAAGATTGAGGTGAGGGTGATGATGATCTAGAGGGTTTTGATGGGATTATTAAGAGGAAAAGATGAAGATGTTGATGTTCATTTTGGTCGAAAAGATAGAGTTGATTTCTTGAGGAATACTAGGTGCCGTGGTTTTGGGTTTCCGGTGGGCCGTTTGAATAGCGGATTCGAATTTTATTTTATTATTTTTAAGTTTTTGAAGTTTTAATGGTTTGATCAAGTAATCATAAAGAAAATCATGGGTTGGAGTCTCACTAGGTACAATGTGTTTTTAGTGGGTTAAAGATCGCACCTAAAGTCAATGATTTTTTAATGTGAAGGTCATGGGTTGAAGTCTCACTAGGTGCAATATGCTCCTAGTGGGCCAAGGGTTTTACTACAGTGGGGCTCTAGGTGGTGGGTTCCCCTTGGAATGGTGGGCGAGCCGGGTCACCAGCGTTGTCTGTGTTCGCGAGCGTGAGTGGCCTTTCGCCATTAGGTTTACCCGGGTGACCGGGCTTAAAAATTATTCGTTGGTCGTTCAAAAAAAATCATAAAGAAAATGTGAAAAGATGGTGTTTTAAACGGTTATGGTAAGATGTATTTTGTGTTTAATAAGTTGAGGGTTTAAATCATATAATGTGTATAAGTAAATGATTAGTAAGGATGTATTAAAATTTGTTTTAAGAAAACTAAATACATTTATGTATTCATTTATATATATAACTAGTGCGATCCCTGCGTGATGGGGCGGGATTCTGGTAATCCGTGTAAAAGTTGACATAACTTGCTTTTTAATAAAATATAAAATCGAGCATTTTATTCTATTTAATATGAGTAATATTGCTATACTTTTTTTAAAAAATCAACACTTTTTTAAAATGTTTATGTGTTGTGTGTATAACTTGTGTGATTATTAACTGTGTAATTATAAATATAATTTGCGTAATTATGAACATAACTTATATAATTATCATATAACTTGCGCAATTATAATTATTTTTATAACATGGGTAATTTTAGTTGCGTAATAATAGTTATAGCTTGCGTAATTATGAATATAACTTTACGTAATTATGTATCTTTTATGCGTAATTATAGGGTGGACGAAACTACTCATCAACGAAAGAACACATGTCACGCCCTGGTAACTTCGTGCGCTTCACACTAAAATTACAATTTGTACAGTAACCTCCCTTATATATAGATCTAAGATATAAAAGATTTGAAATTTAACACGCTCTATTGTAAATAAAGTTCATGTTGAAATGTAACGAAATACAAAAATGTTGTAACATTATACTTAAAATTTTATAAAACCATTATATACCCAAAATAATTGTAAAAAACAAATTTAACCTTGCTCCGTTTTGAATATAATTATATAAAGTTTTTGTTAAATTAACAACATCAAAACAATATTATATATATATACATATATATATACTAAAACAATTAAAATATAACAAACTAAATGAAATTTGGTATTTACAATCAATAAAAGGTTGAAAATGAAATCAATGTGAAATTTTAAATTGAAAGAAAGCACGCATAACAATGTCATCTACACAATTTAGTTGTAGTTTATAGTGGAAGTAATATATTAATCAATTTAAACAAATACATCAACTAAAAAATATATAGGTTGTTTGAAATTAAGAAAGAATATAACTTGTTATAAATGAAATAAATATTTATGTAGAAATTTTGGTATACCGAGGCATAAATAACTTGTTATAAATGAAATAAATATTTATGTAGCAATTTTGGTATACAGAGGCATAAATATAACCTATTATCTTTGAGTTACTCGATATGTTGATTCATGGATTAGAGAGTGCGTAAGCACTCCTCAGATGTCAATTTTTATCAACGTGTTATCCAAATAAGAATTCTAGTGTTCTAGAGGCTTCAAGGTGACCCCCTCTTTTCGTTTTTTTGTTTGTGATTGTTGTGGAGGCCCTTTCTTTTATCATGAACAACGTAGTTTCAATGTGTATTAACCATGGTACTTGACTATTAAACAGGGGATGGGGTATTGTCTCGTCTTCTATTTGCCAATGTCGTGCTATGTAAAGAACAACATTCTCAAGCAAACGAAAGGAACGTTTTTAGAATTACGAGAAGCTTCTCTCATATTTTGGGATTGAACAAAACAACATTCTCAAGCAAACGAGAGGAACGTTCAAGAAATGGCATTACTATTTGGGTGTTAAAATGGGTAATATCCTTTTACCTACCTTGGTATCCTAATCAGTGGCAACATGTATTTGGCGAAATTTTGAAACCACGTTTACGAAACGTTAAAAAGAGACTGTCGTCATGGAAAGATAATTCTTTATTTATGGGTGTGGGGAGACTAACATTGATTAAACCAATCTTCTCAAGCCTAACGTCGTACTACTTCTCTTTATTTCAAGCTTAAGTAAAAAGGTAACAAATGATCTAGAAAAAGCACGTCAATTTTTTGTCGGGTAGAAGCATAGAAAACAAAAGAGATGGTGTGTTAGTTAAGTGGAAGAAGATGACTACCTCAAAAGATTCAGACGACCTTAGAACCAAATCACTTAGAGCAACAGATTTTGGCCTTCTATCAAAATGGTTGTGGTGGTTAAAAGTAAAAAAAAATAGTAAAAAAATATAAAACAAAATAAAAAATAATCTATCCACCAACAACCAAAACGCACATGGTACTTATTCCAATTAAAAAAATACAAATGTTTGCCCCATGAAAACACATGGTTAAAGCATGCAATGAACTCAACCAGTTTAATACATACATCAATTATGCTATTATGGTGTTGTGGGGTTAGATGAATCCATCGGTTTTTGGCTTGACCGATGGGCAAACAAAACATCCATTATGCATGATGTTTCCTAACTTATTCAAACTAAATGTATCAAAGATATTATAGTCAAAAGTTAGTTTATTATGGTTGGTATTGAAGCAAGCCGGGTATAGAGATGAAATTTCAACCACCATCCAACCTCAAGGAACTGTAGGCTTATTTAAACATTTTAAACGTGCGTTGTTTCAAAAGTTAATTTGAAGGATTCTTGAGTTTGGTGTGAGAAGCTTGAAGATTCATGGTTGGTCAATTACCTTCGTACAAAGGTAGATAATTGCGATACCTAAATGAAATGAGCAAAAGATTAACTAAATAATTAGATTTCAGATAAGGTCAATACATTACATTAGAGCGCAAAGAAACTAACATACACATTTTTCCTAATTTCCACTTGGTGTTTATGGCGAGCTAAGAATGAAGTGATTTGTTATAAGAAGTATACATCGGCGGTTGATGGTATAGAAAAGTAAAACCTCTATTGTTTGTTTGTATGGATAAAGAAACATTCTTTGAAAATTGAGTGGTTTAGACTCATTGATGCTTCTTTACCGTATTAATGTTTTTATTACAATGTGTTCACATTCTCATATTTTAGAATTTTTATTACAATGTGTTCACATTCTCATATTTTGAAAATTAGCATTTGGTGCTTGTAATATTTATCTAGCATCTTGCTAGAAACAATGAATCATCTAACCGTTTAAAAATATACCGTAATATCGCCTGAAAATAAGAATCTTTAATTTCATGAAATATTTTTTAAATATCAATAAAACATACAACACTGGTTTAGGTTAGAAAAATCTAAGAAATTATGTCAAACGGTGATAGTTATTTTTGTAGATGGCTCACCTGGAAAAAACTCATTTAAAATCGAACATTAAACCTGTCGATTACGGGCCGATGTTATTCGGTGACGGTGTCTTACAAAGCGGTGAGTTTCATTCATTAACAACATTCCACACATTGCACGGTCGACCGAAATATTAAAAAGCATTACTTGCTTATATGGCTTTTTTGATCTCGAATGCATACTAACATACTTTTTGTGCCCTCACCCTTTTTTAAGAATACATGTTACTTTTGAGAACTCATTAATTGTTCAATCAGATTGAGAAAAAAATATCCTAAAGTGTTAGATTTTGATCAGATTGAGAAAAAAATCATTAATAAAGTTAACAATGGTGGATTGTTGCTTTTGAATTGGATGTGAGTTCGATGTTCATCGAACGAAATCCTTGTTCATATTCGTTTATTTATTAAATACGTGAAGCAAGTGAACTTTCCATTAAAAGGCTCACAAACAATTCATCGACCATTTGGTTCATTTACATCTTTTTTGCCTGTTTTCAGAACTCGTGGGTTTCATACAAATAGATGACACTAAAAGAAATGTATTGTTAACATCTTTGAATTACACCATTATCATTGCAATTGATGTTCTTGAATCCATAACCACCCATGGTCAAGAGAGAAAGCTTCTTCCACATAATCAAGAGTTTCTACAATGGTTTAATTTTTTTAGATACAAAGTTGATAAAGTGGTTTCTTCATTATCTCATTCGGACTTTGAAATGGGTTTATATTATTTAGGGGGCGTTTGGTTGGAAGGAATGGAATTAAATGAAATGGAATGGAGAAACTAGTATAATTTTCAAGTAAAATTATGTTTGAGTGGGTAATAAATGTAAAATCCAAGTGAATGTTTTACCTCAAATTCCATTGGTTGTGGGATTTCAAATTCCCTCTCTAGGTGGAAGGATTTTGAAAGCCCACAACCAAGGGAATTTGAGGTGAAACATTCCCTTGGGTTTTACATTCCATTCCTCCTAACCAAATGTCTTAAGGTTTTCAGATCATGATATTTATGTATTTCACTCACTTATATATATCATACATCATGATCTTTATGTATTTCACTCATTTGTATATCATACATCACTTGTGTGAGTTTAGGATCTATTGTTTCCATGAGCATCTTCTTGATGTGTATAAGGATTTTTTTGTTCTTGAGCATGCTTATTCACAAGAAGACAGTGTTTAGTAACTATTAGATAATGTCTCTATTAAGGATGAGCATATTTTACCGAATACTAGTATCGTATCGAACCGGTACTGTCACACCCCAACCTTGACGGCGGAAACGTCGAGGTGTGAGGGTTAGGATTGTTCACAGCCACATAACGCTATATTTAAGTGTAAATATTAAAATTATAAGTTTCAAAAGGAATTACAAACATAAGTCTCAAACATGAAATAAGTTCCAAATAAAACAAAACATTACATAAACATTTTATTTAATTAACTAGGTCCAAGTCCTAGTTTTATTGCAAGCTTCAAAAGACCGCTTTAAACTTGGGGGTTACCTGAAACATGATAAAAATAAAAGGTCAACTATAGATAGTTTGTGAGTTTCCAAGGTTTTCATACATAATATGATAAAGTTACAAGTAGCAATTCATGTCATAGGTCATAAGTTAGTAAGGTTATA